>BLSH010346980.1:0-42500 GCA_018402905.1 Glandirana rugosa | reverse complement strand
GTGCATTATGGGGCATTCTGCGGAGCTTGAATTTTCCGCGAACGCCCCCATATGTTTCGCATGTTCATACATTCGACTTGAACATTGGGACCATCCCTACTTACCACCAGCAGGGGTCCTTGGCATTTTTCAATGGGAAAAGTTGGTATAAAGGAAAAATAACAGTAAAGTCCATTTTTTTTTATATTAAAGTGATTGTAAAGACTTTTTTCTATTAAAATAACAAACATTTTATACTTACCTATCCTGTGTAGGGGTTTTGCACAGAGCAGACCGGATTCTCATCTTCTAGGATCCCTGGCTGGAGCTCTTGGCCCCTCCCTCTTGTTGAGTGTCACCACAGCAAGCAGCTTGCTATGGGGCACCCTAGTTGAGCTGCAACTCCGTGTATCCATTCATGGAGCTGTTGTTTGGCCCTGCCCCCTCTCTCTCCTGATTGACTAACTTTGATTGACAGCAGCGGGAGCCAATAGCGCTGCTGATGTGTCTTAGCCAATGAGGAGGGATAGCCACTCGTGGACATCGCTGGATAGAGAGGGGACTTAGGTAACTATTAGGGGGGCTGCTGTGCATAGAATGCATTAAGATGAAAACCTTCTGCCTTTACAACCACTTTAATTCTTCATGGTTCACCTAATTGGGGATATGGCAGTGGTGTTTCCTTTGCCTACAAACTTCATGCTACATTCTGTCCCTCTTTGCAATCTCAGAAATTTGGGAGGTATGCTATAGGCTGGCAAACTTCTATCTGTAGAAGGAAGCTTACCAGTGTTGTATTTTCACTCGATGAAGGACAGGTGTACGAAAGCACATAATTCCTGTACCAGTACTCCTTAGCAAAGGCACTGTATTGTCCAATACTAGCCCACAACTCTTTGTTGACATAAACAATCAATGATGAAAAATGAGGCACACTTGGCAGTTTTAAAGTGGACACTTTATAAAAAATGAACGCTGGATCAATAAATATGTCCATGATTGATTTTTACAAATATTTTTCCAAAAGCTGAATGATTGGTGGCTGATGGAAGAATTGGTTTATAAAGGTAACTTGTTATACTCACTGGTCGATGCAATGTGCTGCCGTCATAACCCACTCTGGTGAGATCAGGGAGCCTCCACATATACCTATTACACCTGGTCCTTCATATATAACAGCGACCTGCCAGGGCCACGCCCCATCTGATGCATTTGTACCACCAACTATCCGACTGGACACCAAGGGGGAACCGCACACTGAATAATCTGCAGCACCAAAAGCGATGCCTGCTGCCAAAAAAAAAGAATTGAGTTTGAATGTGTTTATCTTCCTTTAGATTGTAAGCTCTACGAGCAGGGCCCTCCTATTCCTTCTGTATTGAACTGTATTGTAATTGTACTGTGTCCCTTCTTTATTGTAAAGCGCTGTGCAAACTATTGGCGCTATATAAATCCTGTATAATAATAATAATAGTAATCTTCCACAATAAAATAATTATATACAGTGGGGCAAAAAAGTATTTAGTCAGCCACCAATTGTGCAAGTTCTCCCACTTAACCTTCCTGGCGGTATTCCCAAGTGTGGCTCGGGGTGGATTTTCAGTACCAAGAACGGTAACCCAGAGCCCCACTCGGGATCGCATCGCTGGATCCAGGCAATGTTACTTACCTTGTCCCCTGGATCCAGCAATGTCCCCCCGCAGTGTCTGCGAGCTGTGTCCGCCGCCAGATGACTCTGTGTGCCGAGCTCCGTTCCCTGCAAGCGTTGCGTCGCGCGGGGACGGAGACCGGCGGGAAATTCAAAAAGTAAAACACACAGTAACAATACAGTACACTGTGATCTGTAAGATTACATTACTATATGAAAACATTTCACATCCCCTTTGTCCCTAGTGCTTTGCCCAGAGCCCTGCATGCACTTTTATATTATATATGCCATTCTTTCTGCCTGGAAACATGAGAACGTCCATAGCAACCAAAAAGTGTCCCTTTGCGTCAAAAGTGGTTTTTGATCAGCTAGAAAACAGCGATAGTAAATAAGAATCATTGGCAGAATTGAGTGATACTGATTTTTGGGGAAATTTATCATCAGACACTGAAAGTGACGACAGCGACAATTCTGCAACTGAGCAAATTGTGTTTTTGGTTTGATTACATTATTGAATACATTTTATTACTATTATATTATTATTTTTGATAATTATTTTTAGTTATTTATTATATTATAATTTATGATTTAATTTTTCAAACTTTTTCATACCCGGGATGTCTACTAGACTCTTGTTTGGACAGATTTAAGTGAGTTATTGCTAAGAATTGCAGGCCTACAATACAAAACGCCAAATTTTCATGCAAAATAATTGTACCGCTTTCAGCACCAAAAATCTGACATAATCATCCCGCCAGGGAGGTTAAAAAGATGAGAGAGGCCTGTAATTTTCATCATAGGGACACTTCAACTATGAGAGACAGAATGAGAAAAAATATCCAGAAAATCACATTGTCTGATTTTTAAAGAATTTATTTGCAAATTATAGTGGAAAATACGTATTTGGTCAATAACAAAAGTTCATCTCAATACTTTGTTATTTACCCTTTGTTGGCAATGACAGAGGTCAAACATTTTCTGTAGGTCTCCACAAGGTTTTTACTCCCTGTTGCTGGTAGTTTGGCCCATTCCTCCATGCAGACCTCCTCTAGAGCAGTGATGTTTTGGGGCTGTCGCTGGGCAACACGGATTTTCAACTCCCTCCAAAGATTTTCTATGGGGTTGAGATCTGAAGACTGGTTAGGCCACTCCAAGACCTTGAAATGCTTCTTACGAAGCCACTTCTTCATTGCCCGGGCGGTGTGTTTGGGATCATTGTCATGCTGAAAGACCCAGCCATGTTTCATCTTCAATGCCCTGCCCTTGTTGATGGAAGGAGGTTTTTACTCAAAATCTCACGATACATGGCCCCATTCATTCTTCCCTTTACACAGATCAGTCGTCCTGGTCCCTTTGCAGAACAACAGCCCCAAAGCATGATGTTTCCACCCCCATGCTTCACAGTAGGTATTGTGTTTTTTGGATGCAACTCAGCATTCTTTCTCCTCCAAACACGACAAGTTGAGTTTTTACCAAAAAGTTCTATTTTGGTTTCATCTGACCATATGACATTCTCCCAATCCTCTTCTGGATCATCCAAATGCTCTCTAGCAAACTTCAGACGGGCCCGGACATGTACTGGCTTAAGCAGGGGGACACGTCCGGCACTGCAGGATTTGAGTCCTTGGCGGCGCAGTGTGTTACTGATGGTGGCCTTTGTTACTTTGGTCCCAGCTCTCTGCAGGTCATTCAGTAGGTCCACCCGTGTGGTTCTGGGATTTTTGCTCACCGTTCTTGTGATCATTTTGACCCCACGGGGTGAGATCTTGTGTGGAGCCCCAAATCGAGGGAGATTATCAGTGGTCTTTTGTCTTCCATTTTCTAATAATTGCTCCCACAGTTGATTTCTTCACACCAAGCTGCTTACCTATTGCAGATGCAGTCTTCCCAGCCTGGTGCAGGTCTACAATTTTGTTTCTGGTGTCCTTTGACAGCTCTTTGGTCTTTGCCATAGTGGAGTTTGGAGTCTGACTGTTTGAGGTTGTGGACAGGTTGTGTCTTTTATACTGATAACGAGTTCAAACAGCTGCCATTAATACAGGGAATGAGGGGAGGACAGAGGAGCCTCTTAAAGAAGAAGTTACAGGTCTAATACTTATTTTCCACCATAATTTGCAAATAAATTCTTTAAAAATCAGACAATGTGATTTTCTGGATTTTTTTTCTCATTCTGTCTCTCATAGTTGAAGTGTCCCTATGATGAAAATTACCGGCCTCTCTCATCTTTTTAAGTGGGGGAACTTGCACAATTGGTGGCCGACTAAATACTTTAC
Source organism: Glandirana rugosa (assembly GCA_018402905.1). Taxonomy (NCBI): domain Eukaryota; kingdom Metazoa; phylum Chordata; class Amphibia; order Anura; family Ranidae; genus Glandirana; species Glandirana rugosa. The sequence goes on along the minus strand of BLSH010346980.1, from coordinate 38,600 downwards.
TTTTTTTGCCCCACTGTACATACTTTAATTATATAAACATATATATACAGTATCTCACAAAAGTGAATACACCCCTCACATATTTGTAAATATTTTATTCTATCTTTTCATCTGACAACACTGAAGAAATGACCCTTTGCTATGCATAGTAGTGAGTGTACAGCTTGTATAACAGTGTAAATTTGCTGTCCCCTCAAAATAACTCAACACACAGCCATTAATGTCTAAACCGCTGGCAACAAAAGTAAGTACACCCCTAAGTTAAAATGTCTGAATTGGGCTCAATTAGCCCTTTTCCCTCCCTGGTTTCATGTGACTCATTAGTGTAACAATGTCCAAGGTGTGAATGGGGAGCAGGTGTGTAACATTTGGTGTTATCGCTCTCACTCTCTCATACTGGTCACTGGAAGTTAATCATGGCACCTCATGGCAAGGAACTCTCTGAGGATCTGAAAAAAAGAATTGTTGCTCTACATAAAGATGGCCTAGGCTATAAGAAGATTGCCAAGACCCTGAAACTGAGCTGCAGCACGGTGGCCAAGGCCATACAGCAGTTTAACAGAACAGGTTCCACTCAGAACAGGGCTCGCAATGGTTGACCAAAGAAGTTGAGCGCACATGCTCAGCATCATATCCAGAGGTTGTTTTTGGTAAATAGACGTATGAGTGCTGCCAGCATTTCTGCAGAGATTGAAGGGGTGGGGGGTCAGCCTGTCAGTGCTCAGACCATACGCTGCACACTGCATCAAATTGGTCTGCATGGCTGTCACCCCAGAAGGAAGCCTCTTCTAAAGATGATGCACAAGAAAGCCCGCAAACAGTTTGCTGAAGACAAGCAGACTAAAGACATAGATTACTGGAACCATGTCCTGTGGTCTGATGAGACCAAGATAAACGTATTTGGTTCCGATGCTGTTAAGCGTGTGTGGCGACAACCAGGTGAGGAGCACAAAGACAAGTGTGTCTTGCCTACAGTCAAGCATGGTGGTGGGAGTGTCATGGTCTGGGACTGCATGAGTGCTGCAGAAACTGGGGAGCTACAGCTCATTGAGGGAACCATGAATGCCAACATGTACTGTGAACATGGACTCTACTGAAGCAGAGAATGATCCCCTCCCTTCGGAGACTGGTCCGTACAGCAGTATTCCAACATGATAACGGCCCCAAACACACCTCCAAGACGACCACTGCCTTGCTAAAGAAGCTGAGTGTAAAGGCGATGGTCTGGCCAAGCATGTCTCTGGACCTAAACCTTATTGAGCATCATTGGAGCATACCAGGACTGGGACAAGAATTTGGCCCTGGACTTCACCCAGACCGGCCCACTTTAATTTTGCAAGCATGCACAAAAACGGTATATAAACTATACACAATTGTGCAAATAATCATAAGTAGCATAATATAAGGAGTCCTCACTCGCCTCTTATTATTTCACTTATTCTCCTCCTTCTCACATCCCTGCATGAAGTGGGAGGGCTAACATTATGCAGGCACAATGGTACAGACTCATTGGCTGGAATTTCAAAAATTGGCATTGCTGCAAGCCATTTGCTGCCTTTCAGCAATGCAGCGACGCTGAGGCTGACCCGGGTTGCGCACTATGAAGTGAGGCGATGGGCTCCCCTTACATCAGGGTCCCCAGAGAGCCCCTTTACATCAGGCTCCCCAGAGAGCCTCCTTACATCAGGGTCCCCAGAGACCCCCTTTACATCAGGGTCCCCAGAGAGCCCCTTTACATTAGGGGCCCTAGAGAGCCCCCTTCTTACATCAGGGTCCCCAGAGAGCCCCTTTACATCAGGGTCCCCAGAGAGCCCCTTTACATTAGGGTCCCTAGAGAGCCCCCTTCTTACATCAGGGTCCCCAGAGAGCCCCCTTACATTAGGGTCCCCAGAGAGCCCCCTTACATCAGGGTCTCCAGAGAGCCCCCTTACATCAGGGTCCCCAGAGAGCCCCCTTACATTAAGGTCCCTAGAGAGTCCCCTTACATCAGGGTCCCCAGAGAGCCTCTTCTTACATCAGGGTCCCCCCCAGAGAGCCCCCTTACATTAAGGTCCCCAGAGAGTCCCCCTTACATCAGGGTCCCCAAAGAGCCTCCCTTACATCAGGGACCCCAGAGAGTCCCCCTTACATCAGGGTCCCAACAGAGCCCCCCTTACATCAGGGTCCCAACAGAGCCCCCCTTACATCAGGGTCCCCACAGAGCCTCTTCTTACATCAGGGTCCCCAGATCCAGATGCAGGATGTCACTTACCTCCCATAGCCTTGCTCTCTCTCCCTTCCCTAAAGATGGGCATGCTGGGGGTTGCAGTTCCTCTGTTAGGATTGCGATGGGCCTCGGGACTACATGTCCCATGATCCTCCTTTGTGTTCTTTTTTTATTTTTTATTTTCCTGCCCAATGGTAAGGAGAGGGCGCCGTTTCCCTCTCCAGAGCACAGCAGCATGGGGAGGAGAGGGAGGGGGGATGAAAAGCCCGCAGCTGCTCTCCACACAGAGACACAGCCACTCCCCCTGTTACTGACCGAAGGAGGAGGGGGGATGGGCAGGAAACAGCCCTCTGCTCTACTCACAACAGCGGCTCGAGCGGGGGCGGGGGGGGCTGGGGGAGAGGAGAGGGACAGAACAGCTTTTCCTCTGTGGCACTCCTTTGGGCTTCGGCGGCTCCCCCGCTATGCTGATCAGCCCAGAGTACAGCGGTGCTCATAGTAATGGCTGCACAGCCATTACTATGACAGAGGCTGTAGGATGTCACAGTGACACTGAACCGGCCCACTGAGCCATTGGCCCACCGGGAAACTCCCGGTAGTCTCGATGGCCAGTACAGGCCTGGAGCATACTCAAATTGAAGGTGAAGGAGCACAAGGTCTCTAATATCCACCAGCTCCATGATGTTGTCATGGAGGAGTGGAAGAGGACTCCAGTGGCAACCTGTGAAGCTCTGGTGAACTCCATGCCCAAGAGGGTTAAGGCAGTGCTGGGAAATAACGGTGGCCACACAAAATATTGACACTTTGGGTCCAATTTGGACATTTTCACTTAGGGGTGTACTCACTTTTGTTGCCAGTGGTTTAGACATTAATGGCTGTGTGTTGAGTTATTTTGAGGGGACAGCAAATTTGCACTGTTATACAAGCTGTACACTCACTACTTTACATTGAGCAAAGTGTCATTTCTTCAGGGTTGTCACATGAAAAGATAGAATAAAATATTTACACAAATGTGAGAGGTGTACTTACTTTTGTGAGATACTGTAAATAATTCACACAAAAATAAAACTATAGTTATTCATATGTTAGCTTTAAAGAGGTAGAAATCATAATTATTCATTCTGGCATAAGAGATTTTGATGACAAAGATTTCAGTCTCTTACTTTCAACATAGAGCTCAACAATAATTATTTTTTTAATGTCCCCCAGGAATTGTTTAACCACTTCACCCCCGGAAGGATTTCACACTTTAGGACCAGAGCCCTTTTTGCAATTCAGCACTGCGTCGCTTTAACTGACAATTGCGCGGTCATGCGACGTTGTACCCAAACAAAGTTTGCGTCCTTTTTTCCCACAAATAGAGCTTTCTTTTGGTGGTATTTGATCACCTCTGCGTCATTTCTGATCGTCGCTAAAAAACAAAAAAAGAGCGACAATTTTGCAAAAAAAAACATTTTTTCTTACTTTTTGCTAAAATACAAATCCCAAAAAAAAAATATAAAAAAAATATTTTTTCATTGGTTTTGGCCGACTTATATTCTTCCTCATATTTTTGGTAAAAAATATTGCAATCGGTGTTTATTGATTGGTTTGCGCAAAAAAGTTGCAACGTTTACGAATGATGAGAATTCATTTCTGGGGTTTTATTTTTTTTTATATTTTACTAGTAATGGCGGTGATCTGCAATTTTTAGCGGTACTGCGATATTGCAGCGGACATGTCGGACTATTTTCACACTTTTTTGGGCCCATTGGCATTTATATAGCGATCAATGCTATAAAAATGCACTGATTACTGTGTAAATGCCATTGCAGTGAAGGGGTTAACCTGCAGGGGGCGCTCTAAGGGTTAACTGTGTTCCCTCTGTGTGTTCTAACTGTATGGGGGCTGGGCTGGCAGGGGGAGGGGAGTGATCATGGCTTCAATATACAGGAACCCTGTGATCACAGCCCTTCTTCCTCTGTCAGAACGTAGATCCGCGTTTACATACACGGACCTCCATTCTTTCACTGCGGGGGGGGCATCGCGGGTGGCCGGCGGAGACCGAGTCCGCCGCACCCGCTCCCTGGCCCCCTCGGAACACAGTGAGAGTGTGAGCGCGCCTCCGGCGGCAGGCACGCTCACAATACTAGTTATCGCGCCCGCCGTCAGGTGACAGTGGTTTACGATTACGAGCCATGTTGCAACCTTCGCGCTGCGGCGGGAGGTCGGCAAGTGGTTAAAATGCAAAAAGGAGCTCAGGTTGCAATACACCCCACTTCTCTGGTTCTGTTCTCTGGTGTAATTCAGAACACAAGACATTCCCAGTCACACCCAGCGTCTTTCTTTCTGGTAGGAATATGAGATAATCTTGTGAATGAAGAGCATCACCGTGGCACCTTTCATTCACAATGCAGCAATACAGAGAGTGTGCAGTTCTCATAATGTCTGCATCCTTAACAACATCCAAAAAAATACAGCGCTAACCCCAACGTAACTATAGCAGCAACTCAAAATAATTGGTCCCAGTATAAAAGTCTATGTTAAATAAGGAGCTGCGCTAAGGATAAAAATCAGTATAAACAAATGTCTTTAAGCATGGTCCATGATCCAAAAGGATGATGTTGATACTGTTATTCTGGAATCCTAAATATCCAAACTGGAGGCTTACCCCATAAAAATTGGTTAAACGCCTGAAATCAAACCCTGGATATCACTCCGGTCCCAGGCTGTCAGTGCAGTGCGTCCCCCTCACATCCAGCGATCATATGTAGGGATGAGTGAGAAAACACTATATGGTGAAGTACATCTAGATCCTGTCACAAGTGCACCCTCCACCTACACCACAACCGCTAGTGGGTACAAACGGGAACCACCACCAGGAGAACTGAAGGCTTACCAACACTCCAACCAAATCGTATATGTGGCAGTGTTAAGGGTCCCTCTGCTGTTCAGGATACCAGATCGTCCAATCCTCCTGAATCCTAGCTCTCAGATGAATGCAATCCCATGTGTTCAAGATGTTTGGATATTTAGGATTCCAGATTAACAGTATCAACATCATCCTTAACAACAGCCCAACCCATCATAGTGTAGATCTGAAGAGAAAAAGGACCTTGTGCCACATGTGACCAGCTTAAAGACTTTGCTACTTTAATAGAGATTAAAGTGGTTCTAAAGGCTCATGGTTTTTTACTTTCAAGTATTCTATGCAACCTTCTCTGTGCAGCAGCTTACCTGAGCCTCACCGCGATCCAGCAATGTTCAATGAGAACCTCGGCTCAACAGGGACTCTCCCTCCTCATTGGCTCCCACTGCTGTCAATAGTGTTGGGCGAATGGTTAGGGCCGAGCAAAAGTTGGGGTCAAACATCACCCGTTTGGGTGTTCGTCGAACATCCAAATTTTCTGTGCGTTTGGCAGGATGTTCGCCCACTGAGCGCACAGTCAATATGTTGTTAAGGAGCCGCGTCCTCAATGACGAATGAGTCAGCTAACAGCCCAAAGTAAAATAAATAATTGCCAGAAAAAATGGCGTGGGGTAACCCCCCCCCGACTCCATACCAGGCCTGTTGGGTCTGGAACAGATTTTAAAGGGAACCACGCCAAATTAAAAAAAAAAAAACATTAGGTTTGGTATGGATTTGAAGGGGAACCCCATGACAAAATTTTGCCAGGAAAGGAGGGGGATCAGTGAGCACTCCTGAACCATACAAGGCCACATGCCCTCAATATGGAGGGGGATGCCCTCACCCCAATGCACATTGTCCTCATGTTGATGGGGACAAGGGCCTCTTCCCGATTCCCTGGGCGGTGGTTGTGGAGGTCTGTGGGCAAGGGGTTTATTGGAATCTGGAAGCCCCTTTTAACAAGGGGCCCCTAGATCCCCCCATGTAAATGAGTATGGTATACAGTATACCCCTACTCATTATCCAAAAAAGTCTTAAACATAAATAAAGACAGGAGGTAGTTTTTGACAATTCCTTAAGAACTGTCACACGGTGGATTAACCATTCAGCCATCCTGCTTCAATGAGTTCGGAGCTTTTTATTTTTTTATTTTTTTCAGGGCCAGCAGTACGGCGGGTGTCATGATTGATGATGGATCTACATCGGGGACATTGTTTTTTATTTTTTTAAATGTTTTTAATAAAGGAATTGTCAAAAACTGGTGTACTATTTTTATTTATTTTTGACACTTTTTTGGTGAATTAGTAGAGGTACAATGTACCCCATACTCATTCACATAGGGGAGCTCCAACCCCAAAACACCCCCCATGTTGAGGGCATGTGGCCTGGTTCAGGAGGGGGGGTGCTCGCTCAACCCTCCCCTTTCCTGGCCTGCCAGGCTGCGTGCTGGGATAAGAGTCTGGTATGGACTTTGGGGGGACCCTATGGCATTTTTTTTTTACATTTTTGCATGGGGGTTCCCTTAAAATCCATACCAGACTAAAGGGATTTTGGCGGGGACCCCACACCGTTTTTTTTTTTAATTTATATTGCCAGCAATGGCTTGCAACCGCAAGTCAATTTAAATGTCATTTTTTTCTTTAGAAATATTAGTTTTGCTGCAGCAGGTTCTATACATGGTACAAATGTGCCACTTTACATTCAGACTAAGGGGACCCCCCAGGCATTATATTTAAAGGAAGTTTTAATTTTTATTGCTTCACTTTAAGCATCATTAAAATCACTGCTCCTTTAAAAACAATCGTTTTTATAAAACATGTTTGCATTGATACATGTCCACGGGGGCAGTATTCAGACCCCCATAACCTTTTTATGGCCACTATCTTGCATATAAGCCTTTAAATTGGGGACTTCTGATTTTTCAAATTTGGGTCCTATAGACTTCAATGGAGTTCGGTGTTCGGGTCTAAACTTATGTGATGTTCGAGAGTTCTAGTATAAACTGAATCGGGGGCCAGCAAGAGAGAGGTCCAGTGTGCCAATGAAGAGAGAGGGGGCGGGGTCAAGCCATGGATCTGTGTGTGAATTGGGAGCGAGCCTGCTTGGGTGCCCCCATTGCAAGCCAGAAGCTCAAAAGAGGGATCCGAGAAGAGGAGAATTGGGGCTGCTAAGTATAACATGTTTGTTATTTTTTTTTTTTAAATACCTTTAATATAACTTTAAATAGACATCTGTCTTCTAAATAAATAAGAGAGTAGATTGACTTATTTGCAGGGCCGGCACAAGCATAAGGCTGCCCAAGCAGCCTTCTGAGGGTGTCAGCAGAGGAAGGGCAGTAAAATCCAATCCCCAGTCACTTGCTGCGCCCATACTGACTGATCATTCATAATTGGAATATGTCCTTTGACACAGATCCAGGCAGAACTGATCACTGTAGTGCCTCCTATGCCATCTACATCGCATCGCATCCCCCTGACAAACACCCCCCATAAAAAGTGCTGTACAGTTACTGTGCTCCGGTCCAGCTTGGCAGTGCTCGGGGGTAGGGCCCGCTCCTCGTCCTGACACAAGGGTTTTTTTGGATTCGTTTTCAGTGGTTGCTGATGTGGGACTGAACTCTTGACACAGGGACTCTGCACTGTCTGCCAACACCAGCTGGACTGGCTCCCCCTCCCATCTCTATCACAGGCTGCACGGAGGGAGAACCGGGGTGAGTCACTGTCTTCAGTCGGCTGTGTGCTGGAGAATAGTGCATGGAACATACACGTGCGGGCTCTGGGCTGTCCCTGCTCTAGAACAGTGATGGCGAACCTTGGCACCCCAGATGTTTTGGAACTATATTTCCCATGATGCTCATTCACTCTGCAGTGTAATTGAGCATCATGAGAAATGTAGTTCCAAAACACCTGGGGTGCCAAGGTTTGCCATCACTGCTCAAGGAGGTGTTTTATTGCTCAATAGATTGTATAGGATACACAGCCCCTGTCCCTTCCTGAACCTTAATAGTCCATCTACAGATGTGATGTATAATTGAGCAGGGGGATGACAAGTCCATGTCCGCTCCTCTATGCAAAGCGGATATGGACAGAGCTTGCTCTCCTACAGTATATGGGTGGTTGGATGTAAACAAACCTTCTGTCCATTTACATCCAACTTTCACTCAATCCGATCCACTGGTACAGGGATCTCCAAACTATGGCCCTCCAGCTGTTGCAGAACTACAAGTCCCATGAGGCATTGTAAAACTGACATTCATAGACATAACTAGGCATGATGGAAATTTTAGTTCCTGAACAACTGGAGGGCCATAGTTTGGAAACCCCAGATGAGTCCATCTGTTTTTAGCAGATCAGATTGGATGCAGGCAGGTGTAAATGGACACATGTCAATTAACATCTGCCTCTCCATAGAGAATAGATGGTCCAATCGGGCCCGCCTGAAAAAACAGACAGGCAGAGTCAATCAGAACATCTGTGGAAAAGGGCCTTAAAATGTTATTAAACCGCAGCATTTTAACCCCTTTGCGCTAACCGTATGCAAATTTGCGTTCATGGCTTGAAGGGGTTATACTGCAATGCAGGCATCATCCTGGTAGTGTTTTTTAGAGCCAGCGGTTGACTTTTTAGTGATAACAACCGATGTGGCTAAAAGCCGCTCGGCTGTTCTCCTAATGGAGCAGGAGGGGATGCCCCCCCTCCCACCGCCTTCTGCCGCTCTTCCCGGGCCCCTGTCCCACCGACTCAGCCGACTAGGCTAAGTCCTGAACGAAGCCGGATTTGGCTTTGATCGGGTCTCCGATGTAAAATCCCGGAAGCAAGGTCCCAACATCACTTTCGGTTTACTCGGCTGGCAATGGCGCAGATTTAAAAAAAAATTACAGTATTCAGGATCGCCGATTTTGGCAATCTGCATACTTTTAAGTGCAAAGGAGAGATTTGGGGTCTTTTAAACCCCCGATCCCTCCATAAACAGTACCTGTCACCACATATTACTGTCACAAGGGATATTTACATTCCTTGTGACAGCAATAAGTGATAAGAATTTTTATTTTTCAAAGGGACAATGTAAAAAAAACAAAAAACTAAGATTTTTTTTTTAAAGCACCTCTGTCCCTGCATGCTTGCGCAGCAAAGAATACGCATATGTAAGTTGTGCCCGCAAATGTTCACACCACACATGTGAGGTATCGCCACAACCATCACAGTGAGAGCAATAATTCTAGCAAAAGACCTAATTTGTTACTCTAAACAGGTAACCCCTAAATTTTTTTAAACCGTCGCCTATGGAGATTTTTAGATACCGTACTTTGTCGCCATTAAACGAGTGTGCGCAATTTCAAAGCGTGACATGTTAGGTATCTATTTACTCGGTGTAACATCATCTTTCACATAACTTTACTGTTTTTTTTTTTTTTTAATTCATGAAAGTGTCTTTTTCCCAAAAAAATTGCATTTGAAAGATTGCTGTGTAAATACAGTATGACATAAAATATTGCAACAATCGTTAATTTATTCTCTAGGATCTCTGCTAAAAAATACATATATATATATAATGTTTGGGGGTTCTAAGTAATTTTCGAGCAAAAAATACTGATTTTAATTTGTAAGTAGTTTGAGCGAACCCGGACTGTAACATTCGGGTCCGTACCGAACTTTTGTGTGTCCGGGACCTGGACCCGAACACGGACATTTCAAAACACCTTCGGGTTCGGGTTCTGGGTTCTGGTAATTGATCACGCATGTTGAATAGCTGCAGGGCAGCCAATCAACAAACGTTTCACTGGTTTCCCCTTAGAAGCCATCACAGCCATGCCTACTAATGGCATGGCTGTGATTGGCCAGTGCATCATGTGACCCAGCCTCTTTATAAGCTGGAGTCACAGTGCTGCATGTCACATGCTCTTGGGTTAGGGTAGGGAGAGGAAGCTTCCGGCGTGAGGGACAGATTACAGACATTTTAACATCTGATCCTGCATCCTGAGATAGATTACTACTGCTGTGCTGTTGCTCTGAGGGACAGATAGCAGAAATTTGAGATTTCACATACCGCTGCTTTGAGTTGCAGATTGCAGATCAAACTCTGCATAAAACAACGATCGCTACGATCGTGCACAACAATCAGATTGTTGGAGTAATTTGAGATTTCAAATACTGCTGCTTTGAGTGACACATTGCAGATCAAACCCTGCCTAACACAACGATCAGATTGTGGGATCGTACACAACGATCAGATTGTGGGAGTAATTTGAGATTTCACATACTGCTGCTTTGAGCGATCTGATTGCACTAGGTAGAGGGACAGATTATTGTTCACAAAGCATCTCCTAGTTCTAAAGGGAGAGGTTTTAGCTGCAGCTGTAAGTGACACATTATTGTTCAAAAATCATCTCCTAGTTTATTTGATTTTATTTATTTTCCCTATCCCCATTTTTTTGTAGGGCACTTGCCCCACTCTTACCCCCATTTTACTTCCTTTTGCAGCCCTCTAGCACTTGCCAGGACTTTGTTACAGCCATTTTTCTGCCTAAAAGTTCGGGTCCCCATTGACTTCAATGGGGTTCGGGGTCCGGGATAACGTTCGGGCAACGTTCGGTGCCGAACCCGGACTTTTTCCCAAAGTTCGGACGGACCCGCAGAACCCGATGTCCAGGTGTTTGCTCAACTCTATTTGTAAGCAACAAATGGCAGAAAAAGGCTTAGGCGTAAAGGGGTTGAAAAAAAAACACCTGCAAGACAACAGCATAATGTGCTAGGGATGCATTGCATCCTAGCACATTATGAAATACTTATCTTAGAACGAAACAATCTAGCCGCACGCTGTCATTATTGACACAGCTTCTATCTTCCCCCTAGTCTTCTTTTCCGGGGTTCCATGCTCTGGCTGTATGAGCAGCTGAGCTGCGATGACATCACTCACACACATGCGCCCCTGGTTCTGGCACGAAGCTCCAGAACAGTATTCCAGACCTTCAGAGCGCATGCGCTGGTGATGTCACCGGCTGCATGCAGGGTGAATATCTCCTAAACAGTGCACATTTAGGAGATATTCATTTTACCTATAGGCAAGCTTTATTATAGGCTTACCTGTAGGTAAAAATCACAAAGCGGACTTTACTACACCTTAAGGCCTCATGCACACAGGACATTTTTGAACGTTTTTACAGCAGCTGTTTTTGGCTTCAGACTTTTTTTCCACAGTCAATAAACTCCTCATCATGTTATCCTATGTGTTCATGCACACATAGGCTGTTATCAACTGTTTTTAGCTGGGGAGTTTTTGAGCTGTAAAAAACCCCAAAGATCCATTGAAGGTAAAAAAAAAAAATGTTACTGCTCAAAAATGTTCAAAAACATGGCTCACCAAAGTTTCTGGATGGTTTTTGTCCATTAAAAAAAAAACAAAAAAAACTCTACTGCTCAAAAATGCTCAAAACCGCTAGTGCAAAACGCTGGTAAAAGTTGAAAACCTCACTGCAAAGCTACTGACGTTTTTAGAACGTTTTTTTAATGTCCAGTGTGCATGAGGCCTAAAGATATTGCTTGTACATTGCAATGTGTACAACACAGTATCCTATTACACATCAATCAGAACAATTTTGGGGCTTTAAAGTAGAAATGCACCTTCTCCTGTGTAGGCAAAAATCCTTGCACTGGTTATTTGTAGCAGATTTTGGGTGAAATTGAGTTACAACAAAAATTAGCTGGGGTTGAAGTCAGAAATTTCGGCAGTAAAATCTAATTCAGGGTTTCTCAACCAGGGTTCCGTGGAACCCTAGGATTCCTCCAGAGGTTACTAGGGGTTCCTTGAGCAATGGTCATTTTCTACCTCTCAGATAAATTCCCAATGACACCATTGATCTTTTTAGCTCTCTGTAAGGGGTAATTCTTCCCAATGACCACAAGTGTAAGGAGCATTCTTCCCATTGACCATCACACTAATGTATCATGAGTTGTAGATTTTTAATTTTTAGTGGGGGTTCCCCGAGACCGGAGAATAATTTCAAGGGTTCCTCGGTGTTGAAAAGGTTGAGAAAGGCTGATATAATTAGATAAAATCATTCTGCTCACCCCTAGTTACAATGATCTCAGGAATCATCAGGTCAGCATAGAAAGATTAGACAGACAATTCCCAGATATGTTAATTGGCAACTCTTATGATCTGCTTTTCTTTGTTCAAATTTTTCTTTGGCAGCCCTTCATAAGACCTTAGGTCAGTGCAGACTTTTAGTTGAACTACTAACCTGTGGTGATTAGGATGAGTACAGCGAGCGCCTCCATTCCTGCAGAGTAGATGACGTTCAGCAGAGGTCCCTCTCTCTGATCTGTGAAGAGCACAATATTCTGTTCATAAATGTAAATCTTTTCTGCTTCCGCAGTCTTTTTTGTGTTTCGTAAAGTTTCTATTTGTTTTACAATGGCAACACATGTCATATACAAGTCATTTTCTCTCTATCTCTCATTATTAAGTAACTTATTATTTTATACCAGTTATGAGTGGATAGAAAAGACAAGACTTAGGTAGGGTTAGATGTGGGAGGGAAGGAAAACGTACAAAGTACAAGGGTAACCTGGTTTTCTTTATCAGAATTTCAATGTGAAAGGAAAAGTAAAGCCAAAGCTGGTTTGGTTGTACTTCGCCTATGGATCATAGGAGTGCCGTTCTTTCTGCACTCCTGTGACCCACTTTCAGCAGACAGCGGGCTGAATGCTCCCGTTTATTGATATCACAGAGCTGGCCCAGGCTTGGGCAAGATTGTGTCAATAAAGTCTGTAATAGCCCACATGCCTAGACTGGCACCCACTGAGAGCCTGAGCCGGCCACTCCCTCCCCCTCCACAGCCCAGCACTCCCGTGAGCATGGGGGGGGGGGGCAGAGCAGAGAGAGGTGACTGACAGTCAGCAGCTCTCTGCTCAGGGAGATCTGAGAACCAAGCGGTCAATGGTGTCCGATCGCTCGGTTCTCAGTGTTAGAGCCGGCAGGGGACACCACCTAGATAAGTATGATTCTTAAACACTTCCCGCCCAGCATATTAACAAATGACATCCGGGCGGGGGGTTCATTATCCTGACTGGACGTCTATTGACATCCTCAGGATAATCTGCGATCTCACGCCCGCAGGGGCACACATCGCAGCGATCGGTGGTGCCGTGGGTCAGTCTGACCCACCGCATTACTGACCTAGGTAAAAGGCTTCCAACCGAAGCTTTTTACCATGTGATCAACCGTGACCAATCACAGTGTAAATAGGAAGAGCCATTTATCGGCTTTTCCTCTGCTCAGGTCTGCAGACCTGAGCAGTGCAAAGCCGTTTGGCTGCTCTCCTGATGGGGGGGCTGTGCTGAACGTTTATCAGTGCAGCCACCCTCAAGATCACCCCACTGGACCACCAGGGAGCTGACCAGGACCACCAGGGCGCCCCCCCCGGGGACACCATGAGGAGGCCGCCCAGGACCACCAGGGAGGGAACATGGAGGCCGCCCAGGACCACCAGGGAGCCCCCACTAGACCACCAGGTAAGGGCACTACAGTGCACTGTAGGGGTGGCACTGTGCCCATATATGATGCCTGCCAGTGCCATCCCTAACAGTGCTATATGCACCAGTGCCCACCAGTGCCACCTATTAGTGACCACCTGTGCCACCTATCAGTGCCCACCTGTGCCACCTAAAAGTGCCCTCCCGTGCCACCTAAAAGTGCCACCCATCAGTGCCCAGCAGTGCCACCTATCAGTGCCCATCAGTGCCCAGTGCCACCTATCAGTGCCGCCTATGAGTGTCCATCAGTGCCATGTATCAGTGCCCATCAGTGTTGCTTATCAGTGCCGCCCATCAGTGCTGAATATGTGCTCCATCATCAGTGCAACCTTATCAGTGCCACCTCATCAGTGCCAATCAGTACTGCCTCCTCAGTGCCTGTCAGTCTAGCCTCATCAGTGCCCATCAGTGTAGCCACATCAGTGCCCGTCAGTGAAGGAGAAGACATTTTTTTTTTCAAAATTTTCAGTCTTTTTTTTCATTTATAGCGCAAAAAATAAAATCTGCAGGGGTGATCAAATGCCACCAAAAGAAACCTCTATTTGTGGGAACAAAATGTTAAAAAGTTTGTTTGGGTACAACGTCGCATGACCGCGCAATTCTCATTCAAATCGCATCAGCACTGAAAGCTGAAAATTGTCTGGGTGGGAAGTGCCTGGTATTGAAGTGTTTAAGAAACAAAGCAATAATCCATACTTCTCTTTTAAGCACATGACACCAGTAGTCCCTTGTTATAGTGCATCTGTCTCCTTTGATGAGAAAAGTATTCCTCTGTCGTGGAGCCAACTAGGGCAGATTTTATCATAGTTTTAGTGTGTGTAGTTGTAAAAATGAGTGAGTGAGTAGATCAGCCTGATCTACTATGACAACCCTTTTACTTTTATTAAAGGTGGAAAGAGTGAATGCCTGTGGTTGAGTATGAATCGTTTTTTGTATGAACAAGACGATTCAGTGGGAGCATGTAGAGGATAAGCTTGTGGGTTAATTGCTAAATGATTGCTATTGATTTTCAATATGTATTTTTGAACATCTCAACATAAGGATTTCTATAATTTGGCAGACCTAACAGAGGGCAAATTAAGTGCATCTTGAGTGGCCAGGGGTGGGAAGGAATCACAGAATTCATAGTCTGCAGTTTAGGAGGAATGTGATAACATCATAATGGCAAAGTAATTTCAGAAAGATTGTATCAAAGCATTTGTAAAGCTATTTTTTTTTAATAACAAACATGTCATAATTACCCGTAGCAAAAAAAGGGGAGGGTAGATTGGGACTTTAAATGAGGCAATGGTCATATAGGCCATATGCCTCCATCCCGAGTTGGGTGATATACAAAAGGGAGGGGTTGTTTTGGGACTTTAAATGAGACACACGGGTTGTAAAAGCATAAATATATATTGAGGCAATATTCATCAGTATAGCACCGTAAACAATCCATACGCATCCTTATACATACATTATGGGCATCTCGCCTCTATATTTGAAATAATACAGTACATATGAACTAGAAACAAATACATTTTGCACAGAGTGATGAAAATTGACTCACTGTATAACAAATAATACAACATAGAACAGCTTGAGTAATGGTTGGTACGGCATATGTCAGCTCTACGCATTTCGTGGAGGTTATTATCCACTCGTCAGGAGCATGCACATATTTGATAACTGAAATTAATAGAAATGTATAAATATTAAAAAAAAAAAAAGTTTGTAAAAAGTATTAGTGAAAATAAATATATAGTTTACCATATTAGCTGCATGGAGGGGTATAACACTGAAGACCGGACACACCCCATGTGGGGATATCCCCAACAGGAAGCTGAGATGGGGGGTGCGGTCCATGTGCCCCAACGGGGTCCATATCCAAAGGCCAAAAAACGTCCAATTTGAGGAATCTGTGTGTGTGACCAGGGAAGCTAACCCGTGTAGGGAAGGCTTCTGTAAAGAATGGATGATAATCTAGGTTAGAGCTGTCCTGTTACAATAGGACAGGAGGAAACAAGGGGGTGAAATCCAAGAAAGGACCAAACAGTGAGACAGACGGGAAGGAGATCATCAAGGGTGGAATGACACATGAAAAAAGTGGCAAAAGAGAGGTGCCTGTACCTGTAAAGTGCACGGTGACTGGATGAAAATTGTGTGGTGAAAGAGTAAAGTCGAACCAGCTGAGACATGAGGTAAGTGGGAAGTGGAACTTATGGGGCACAACCACCACACCCCCATCAACGTCATGCAAGCGCGTATTGCAGGAAGAGGCGGCGCCAGACAAAGGAGCGAGTAGCCGCTCCACATTGGCGCCAATGATGCGACGCCTCACATGAGACGAACAGCATCTGGTGCGCAGAGCATGAAGCCGACGCCCTGCGCGAGGCCATCCCATTCCTGACCCCTCCCCACTGCTGATTGCCCCTATAGCAAGCTGCTTGCTTGGGGTGGCTTTTGCATGCTTGTTCCCAAGGTTCAGACTCCCTCCTCATTGGCTGTGATTGACTGGCTCAGCCAATAGGCTGTCTCAGCCAATGAGGAGTAGGGGACCCGAGAAGGCTTCTGCTCTCATGCGCATTGCTGGATCGGGATTACACTGAGTATAAGGGGGTAAGGTCTGAATGCATGAAGGTAAAAAACCTTCAGTCTTTACAACCACTTTAAGTTTCAGTGCAGTACAGAGAGGCTAGAAAGGCCATAGAATATAGTATGGTGTAGCACAGTAAATTAAATAAAATATAGTACAGGGCGTCAACCCATTTCTCATCCGCCGGGGGAGTAGGTATCCAACAACTTAAAAAGAGTGTATTGTGCCGATAGCATGCAATGATGGTAGTATCAATAGAGCAATTCCCCAGCATCAAAGGGGATAGGGAGTCCTTCACTGATCAAGGAGTATAGCAAAAAAAGAAAAAGAGTACTAGGGAAGGTAAGTATCAAGCAGGAATGAGAGTTAGGAAAAAAAGTTAAGGAAAGAAGAAAGAGAGAGAACAAAAAAGGGGGGAAGGTAAAAGAAGGGGGAGGGGGAAGGATGGAGAAGAGGAAGGAAGGAGGGGAGAGTGGGACTCAGTAAGAGCCATCTAGCATCATATTGGCAAATTATTATTTTTTTCTTCTACTGTACAATTCAAAGAAGTGGTATGTATCAGTAATAAAATCTTGCATTTCTTCTCATCAGATAAGGATCAAAGGAGTTCTTCTTCTGTGACGGTATGCGAGGTGAACTAGATGGACGCTACCTGTTGCCTCGCATGCATTCATATAGATTGGACTAGTTGGAGTCCAGCCCAGGTATTACCAGCCACCGTGGCTGAGCTGGTTCCGGTCCGCAGTTTTGGTCCACTGGAGTCTACCAGCAGGTGGCTTAAATTACCAGGAAGAGCTCTCAGTTGTGCTCTGGCCTGGGACTCAGAAGAAACAATCTGAGGGAGCTCAATTTTGGTGTTTGGACTTTAAAAAGAAGGTTTGCATTTGTTTATGTTTTGTGGGTGTTGGGGACCAGCCCCACACTGTACAGCTGCTGGTCATATAATTAGAATATCATCAAAAAGTTGACTTATTTCACTAATTCCATTAAAAAAATGAAACTTGTATATTATATTCATTCATTACACACAGACTGATATATTTCAAATGTGTATTTCTTTTTAATTTTAATGATTATAACTGACGACTAAGGAAAATGCCAAATTCAGTATCTCAATACAAAGAAAGGATTTTTAGAAATCTTGGCCAACTGAAAAGTATGAGCATGGACAGCACTCAATACTTAGTTGGGGTTCCTTTTGCCTGAATTACTGCAGCAATGCGGCGTGGCATTGAGTTGATCAGTCTATGGCACTGCTCAGGTGTTATGAGAGCCCAGGTTGCTCTGATAGTGGCCTTCAGCTCTTCTGCATTGTTGGGTCTGGCATATCGCATCTTCCTCTTCACAATACCCCATAGATTTTCTATGGGTTTAAGGTCAGGCGAGTTTGCTGGCCAATTAAAAACAGGGATATCATGGTCCTTAAACCAGGTACTGGTAGCTTTGGCACTGTGTGCAGGTGCCAAGTCCTGTTGGAAAATGAAATCTGCATCTCCATAGAGTTGGTCAGCAGTAGGAAGCATGAAGTGCTCTAAAACTTCCTGGTATACGGCTGCATTGACCTTGGACCTCAGAAAACACAGTGGACCAACACCAGCAGATGACATGGTACCCCAAATCATCACTGACTGTGGAAACTTTACACTGGACCTCAAGCAACGTGGATTGTGTGCCTCTCCTCTCTTCCTCCAGACTCTGGGACCCTGATTTCCAAAGGAAATGCAAAATTTACTTTCATCAGAGAACATAACTTTGGACCACTCAGCAGCAGTCCAGTCCTTTTTGTCTTTAGCCCAGGCGAGACGCTTCTGACGCTGTCTGTTGTTCAAGAGTGGCTTGACAGGAATGCAACAGCTGAAACCCATGTCTTGCATACGTCTGTGCGGTTCTTGAAGCACTGACTCCAGCTGCAGTCCACTCTTTGTGAATCTCCCCCACATTTTTGAATGGGTTTTGCTTCACAGTCCTCTCCAGGGTGCAGTTATCCCTATTGCTTGTACACTTTTTTCTACCACATCTTTTCCTTTCCTTCGCCTCTCTATTAATGTGCTTGGACACAGAGCTCTGTGAACAGCCAGCCTCTTTTGCAATGATCTTTTGTGTTTTGCCCTCCTTGTGCAAGGTGTCAATGGTCGTCTTTTGGACAACTGTCAAGTCAGCAGCCTTCCCCATGATTGTGTAGCCTACAGAACTAGACAGAGAGACCATTTAAAGGCCTTTGCAGGTGTTTTGAGTTAATTAGCTGATCAGAGTGTGGCACCAGATGTCCTCAATATTGAACCTTTTCACAATATTCTAATTTTCTGAGATACTGAATTTGGGATTTTCCTTAGTCGGCAGTTATAATCATCAAAATTAAAAGAAATAAACATTTGAAATATATCAGTCTGTGTGTAATGAATGAATATAATATACAAGTTTCACTTTTTGAATGGAATTAGTGAAATACAGTAAATCAACTTTTTGATGATATTCTAATTATATGACCAGCACCTGTATAGTGAGGAAAGCTACACTGTTTAAGTTTATCACCAGACGGAAAGGTTTTGTTTTTCTGTTTTCATTTCTGTTTATGTGCAACCTTTCAAATAAACCTGACTGCAAGCCAGAATTTTATGAAGCCTGCTGTGCAAAACTGCTTTATTCCAGGAAAAGCGATCCCTACTAGAGCTGATCCCTCACACTTCCCATTTTTCCAAATTGTCTGGGTAATCAGTCAAATCTAGGCTCAAAAGGGCTTTATAAAGAACAAATGTGCAAAGTAGAGTTTAGAGAAGATTTTTCAGCTCTCCAGGGCCAGACAGAGAGGTGGTCGTTCTAATGCAATATTTTGCCAGGCCAGGTCATGTGTGACAATCACACCAACCTGCTGGTTGCCCTTCAGCAGGAAAAGCTCACATATGTACTTTGCCTGGCACGTCTTCAGTATGATTTCACTTGGGGGGGTGACTTTAAAGGACATGGACTAATACAGAGCGATAACTAGAACCTTCAGGGCCCCAGTGCTGAAGAAACCATGAATCCCCTAACCCGAGTCCCTTCCCATTGATCCCGGGGCTCTTTACTCCCATTGCGAGGCCCTATATTATGGTTCCACTGTGGGACTCTCACATGCTCTGCGGCCCTTACATTACAGTCTCCCCTTACATTAGTGTTCCCCTTTACAGTACATCAAAGTTCCCCTTTACAGTGCGAGGGAGAACTCTGCTGACCCTGATGCAAAAGGGAACTTTTGAGATCCCGATGTAAAGGGGAATGCTATGGACCAAGATGTAAGGGGGAATGCTGCAGACTCTGGTGTAAAGGGGAACTCTGATTGACATTAGAATACATGGGCTGCCCTACACGCGATGTGTGCGTGTAAATGCGTATGCACAGAACTGAACCAAGCTTCATATTTCAATCTCATTCTTACATCAGCATCCTCAGTCTTCCCTTCACATCACAGTCACTTCCCTTCCCATTACTGCCCTCAGCCCCCCATATTACTGTCTTAAACCCCACATTACTGCCCTCAGCCCCCCATTAATATCCCCCCTCAATAATGTCCTGAGCCCCCCATTACTGTCCTCAGTGACCCCATTACTGTCCTCAGCCCCTGTCAATTAATATCCTCAGCGACCCCATTACTGCTCACAGCCACCCCTCCATTAATGTCCTCAGTCCCACTCCATTATTATCCTCAGCCACCCTCTCTTAACGACCTCAGTCACCTCCATTAATGGCCTCAGCCCACCCCCTTCATTAATAACCTTAGCCCCCTCTAATGAATGGCCTCAACCCTTCTCCAATAAAGACCTTGACTCCCCCACCCCACATCGCCCTCCATTGCCCCCCCTCCTGTTTCACCTTAGGAGGGGGGGGGCTCCAAGAGAATGACAGAGGCGGTAGCAGAGGTTCCTAAGTGGCAGGACCATAGCTGGCCATGATGCCTGACATATAGCTTAAAGTGGAGTTCCACCCAAAAGTGGAGCTTCCACTTTAAAGGAAGGTGACCCCCTGACATGCCACCATTGGCATGTCATTTTTTGGGTGGGGACCAGGGATCCTGTTTTCACAGGGTCCCAGGTCCACTTCCTCTCCTAGTGCCGCGGAGCTGAAAGGAAGTTCACCTTCCTCCCCTCCCACCCGGTGATCTTCTGGGACACGTCACAGGTCCCACAAGATACACTGGCCAAAGCTGGGCGCCCACACTTGTGATGCCGGCGTCACCTAGGGGAGGGGGAGGAGAGGGAGACCCGGGCGACCACATCGCTGGAGCGTGGGACAGTAGAGTGTCCGATTGTTAAAAGTTAGCAGCTACACTTTTTGTAGCTGCTGAATTTTAACTGGGTGGAACTAGGGTTGCCACCTTTTCTTCAAGCCAAACCCGAACACTTTAGCGGCACACTACAATATTTTTTTTCTAAGAGGGAAAACTGTGAACTATGGTACAAAAACTCGGATGTAAAGGGATTTCTGCTCACCAAAGCCCCCACTTACACCCATAAGGGTGAGGAAGTCTTCAGCCAACCCTCTTGGGTACAGATCTACTCCTTCTCAGGCCTCCAGCCCTGTCCATGTGCTGTTCACATCTGTAATGGAGTAGGGTGCTTGGTTTAGGGTTGCCACCTTTTCTTCAAGCCAAACCAGAACACTTTAGCATCACACTGCAGTATTTTTTTTTAAGAGGGAAAACTGTGCATTGTGGTATAAAATGGAACTCTGATGTAAGAGGGTTTCTGCTCACAAAAGCCCCCATTTACATCAGAATTACCAGCAACCCCCTTAAATCAAGGTTACCAAAGCTCCCCTTTACATCAGAGTCCACAGAGCACCCCTTACATTTGAGTCCCCCCTCAGCTTAGTGTACTCCCTTGCTCAGGGGCAGGACAGAGAAGGGAGGGAGGGGGCCTGGGCACTTGGTGGTCATGGCACTTGGTTAATGGGGAGCATAGGTGTGTGCAACCCAGGCAACAATGGGAATCTGTGCCACACTGGGTGAATAGGGTGTGCCCAGGCACACCTAAGTTGGGGGTGAGGGGTTGCAGTCCGGTCTGAATAAGGTGTCCGGGTTTCAGACAGTCTGAAACCTGGACACGTGATTCAAAACCCGAACTGTCCGGGTGAATCCCGTACAGGTGGCAACCCTAGGTGGAACTCTGCTTTAACATGACAGGGAGGTGGCCCAGGCACAAGTGTAACCCCTGTGAAACCCTGATGCTACGCCAGTGCAATAATGCAAAAACATGTTTAAAAAAAGATCCAGCAATGGAGATCTACCAAGAGAGTTTGGTCTCTATGGGCTCTCATGATCTATGCTTAGCTGCATTGAAGGATAAGGGAGACATTGTGTTTCTAAAATGCCCCTGATGTCTCCATAAGGAGTACCTGTCAGCTGCCCATAATATCACATAGAGGGCTATTTAGCCCCTTTGTGATAGCAATAAATTTACATGAAATAAATGTGTAAAAATATATAATCATACTAAAATCAATAAAAAAATTAAAAGCACCCCCCTGGCACATACATGCAAATGCAAACACATGTGTAGGTCCCACATGTACAGTATCTCACAAAAGTATATCCCTCACATTTTTGTAAATATTTTATTATATCTTTTTGTAAAGTAGTGAGTGTACAGCTTGTATAACAGTGTAAATTTGCTGTCCCCTCAAACTAGCTCAACACACAGCCATTAATGTCTAAACCGCTGGCAACAAAAGTGAGTACACCCCTAAGTGAAAATGTCCAAATTGGGCCCAAAGTGTCAATATTTTGTGTAGCCATCATTATTTATTAGTACTGCCTTAACCCTCTTGGGCATGGAGTTCACCAGAGCTTCACAGGTTGGCACTGGAGTCCTCTTCCACTCCTCCATGATGACATCATGGAGCTGGTGGATGTTAGAGACCTTGCACTCCTTCCCCACCTTCCATTTGAGGATGCCCCAAAGATGCTCAATAGCGTTTAGGTCTGGAGACATGCTTGGCCATTCCATCACCTTTACCCTCAGCTTCTTTAGCAAGGCAGTGGTCATCTTGGAGGTGTGTTTGGGGTCGTTATCATGTTGGAATACTGCCCTGCAGCCCAGTCTCTGAAGAGAGGGGATGCTCTGCTTCAGTATGTCACAGTACATGTTGGCATTCATGGTTCCCTCAATGAACTGTAGCTCCCCAGTGCCGGCAGCACGCATGCAGCCCCAGACAATGACACTCCCACCACCATGCCTGACTGTAGGCAAGACACACTTGTCTTTGTACTCCTCACCTGGTTGCCGCCACACACGCTTGACACCATCTGAACCAAATACGTTTATCTTGGTCTCATCAGACCACAGGACATGGTTCCAGTAATCCATGTCCTTAGTCTGCTTGTCTTCAGCAAACTGTTTGCGGGCTTTTTTGTGCATCATCTTTAGAAGAGGCTTCCACTGTTTTATTCTGCAAGGTTTAAGCTTTTAGAAAATATACAATGTTTGGGTGTTCTAAATAATTTTTCTACCAAAAAATGTTGATTTTTAATGCTTGTGAAATATTAAAGCCCGCTGACAGCTGATGACTCATCCATTGTTAAGGATGCAGTGGCTGGCATCCCGGCTCCGCTCCTTAACAACCTATTGACTGTGTGCTTGGTGTGCGAACATCCCGCCGAGCGCGCAGAAACTTTGGGTGTTCAGCGAACGCCTGAGCGGGCCATGTTCGGGCCGAGTTTATGCTCAGCCAGAACCACTTACCAAAACCTATTATTAACAAGTAACCCCCCAATTGATTCATTGCATAGTTACATATTTGGCAATGATGTCATCACTATCTCTGCACTAAGCTATCATTCAGCTAGTGGTTCTGTTGTGACCAGTCATGTGAGCCAGGTATTATTAAAGTGATATTAAAGGTGTTTTTTTATTTTTGTGGTTTTGTAGTGGTTTTGCACAGAGCAGCCCGGATCCTCCTCTTCTCAGGTCTCCCACTGGCTCTTCTGTCCCCTTCCTCCTGCCCAGTTCCCCCAGAGCAAGCAGCTTGCAATGGGGCACCCAAGCAAGCTTGATCCCAAGCCACGGCTCTGAATGTCCATTTACACACAGAGCCCCGCCTCTTCTCTCTCCTTATTGGCTCACTGGCTGTGATTGACATCAATGGCTCCCACTACTATCTCAGCCAATGAGGAGGGAGAGTCCTGGAGAGCCGAGTCTCTTGTGCACATTGCTGGATTGCGAAGGAGCTCAGGTAAGTATTAGGGGGGCTGTGGGGGGGGGGGGGTCCACTGCCCAGAGAAGCTTTTTTAACTTCATGCATAGAATGCATAATGGTAAAAAAAACCTTGAGCCTTTAGAACCACTTCAAAGGAGGCTTCTCGATACTCATAAGCTCCCTACCCACAAAGAGGCCCTTGTCCTTATCAACAATGGAACAAGGTGCTCTTTGCAAAGGGGGTCCCTTGTTGAGGGAAATTACTTTGTAAATGCCCAGAGGGAGTCTGTGTATCAGTTATATGTTTGTGTCCCCAGCCAATATTATCTGGTTGGGACAGTACTTTATAAACGACTGGTATATTTCTTTCTCTCTGTAGTGTTGACCCTTAGGGCTCATACACATGGGCGTTTTTTGACGCCTGCTTTTTTGGGCGTTTTTTGCAGCTCTCCATGTTATTCAATAGGGTTATAAAAACGCTGACGTTTTTGAGCTGTTGAGGGCGTCGGTGTTAGTGAGCTGAAAGTAGAACCCACGACCAGCACGTTCCCAAGCTGTAACGTTTTGGATTTTCTGACGCCAACGCCGCAAAACGCTCACTAACGCTCACAAACGCCATACCGGCGTTAACCAGCGTTTTTTGACGCCGATGTTTTTAGATTAAAATATAGAAGAGGAATGTTTTTTTTTTTTTTTACTTTAAACGCAGATTGACTCTGACGCTCAAAAACGCTCATTAACGCTCACTAACGCCGATGCAAAAGCCGAAAAAATGCTGATTTTTGTCCCTGACGTCGGGCCCGACATTTTGCATATTTTTACAACATACACCCGTGTGTATGAGCCCTTAGAGCAGGGGTAGGCAACCTGCGACCCTCCAGTTGTTGCCATTCATGCCTTTGGGAGTAATTGTAACTGCCAGCCCTGCAATGCCTCATGGGAAATGTAGTTCCCCAACAGCTGGAGGGCCACAGGTTGCCTACCCCTGCCTTAGAGGGTTCTTTCTGAATTGGCTCATCTGGGATCGGGTGGAATATAAAACACGACATTTAACTGTGTGCCAACACCCCCCAAAAAAAATAAGATCTGATCATTTTCATACTCTATTCCATGCAATTAGCGGACCTCCAGCTGTTGCAGAACTACAAGTTCCATAAGGCTTAGCAACACTCTTATGGCCACAAGCATGACACCCAGAGGCAGAGGCATGATGGGACTTGTAGTTTTGCAACAGCTGGAGGTCAGATAATTGCATATCCCTGCTCTATTCAAAAGAAATAAAAAATATATGGATATTCTTCAACAAGGACCATACTGTTAGATATTCTGAAACTTTCTTACCAAACAAAGAGTTTAGCTCTGTGGTATGAATTAGTCTTTGCAAACCAAAATATGTCAGTTAGGTATTGGACCACTTGATTTTTGATAAATAAAATCTGTGGAATTTGCATGAACCCCGGCTTTTGAATTCCAAAGCATTCTGACCATCCCAAGATGTTTGCAGGATATTTGGGTCATGGAAATGCTTCTGCTCATGGTGTGTGTGTGTGTGTGTGTGTGTGGTGGTGGGGGGCGGCTTCCCAGGTGATTAACCACTTGACCTCTGGAAGATTTACCCCCCCTTCATGACCTGACTATTTTTTGCTTTTTGACACTGAGTTAAGCCTCGTACACACGGGACGACGATAGTATACAACAGGTCATATGAACGACCGTTGTATGCGCTATCGATCGTTCGTACGCGCGATTAGAACAGCTGACATACAATGGTCGTACAAGGGGAGTTGTATGAGCAGACTAGAAAACTTGGTCGTACCAACAAGCGGTCATACGACCGTTGTATCGTGTGTACAGAGCAGTTGGTACAACAAGTTGTATTGTGCAAAACACGCATGCTCAGAAGTCAGGAAGGCAGGATGCTAATTACATGCACCTGAACGTTCTTTCTGTGGTCGTACGATCGTGTAGTGCAGTCAGTATGCAAGTTACATTATGCAACATACGATTTGAGACGATCGTAAGTACGATCATCGTCCCGTGTGTACGAGGCTTTTCTTTGACTGACAATTTTGCAGTCATGCAAGGCTGTATCCAAACAAAATGTATTTAAAAAAAAGTAAAGCTTTCTCTTGGTGGCATTTTATCACTATTGAGTTTTTTTATTTTTGAACTATAAACGAAAAGAAACTGAAATTTTTGAAAACATTTTTTTTAGCTTTCTGCTATAAAACATACATAATAAAACATTTGAAAAATGTATGTATTCTGCTACACATTTTTAGAAAAAAATAGCATTTACAAACTGGTATATATACTGGATTTTTTTTAAACTACGAATGGTGGTGATCAGCGACTTCTAGCAGGACTGTGAGAGTATGGAGTCTGACACTGACACTTTGTGGAACCCTGAAACGTGTAAAGTGTGGCTTGATGCTGAAACGCCTAAGGTGTGGCTGGAAGTGTAATGTCATTCCGCACAATCTGTGCAGCTCGTGGCTTCAGTGAGAGAACCGGAGCTGACAAGACTTATTGAGTGATTATCCTTATTGTCGGGTTAACACACAAAAAATGTGAGTTGAACACTATTCTGTTATGGTGAATAAACCTTGAGACATTTTTACACTATGTATGATTCTCTTTCCTCCACATACAATATATATATGAGAGATGCAACGGATATAGAGGATAAAAGACCAACCCCTTATGTGCTGGAGAGCACCCCCTGTTTGTTGAGAGAAGCTGCTTGATCCATTCTTTTATTTATGTATAATCCTGTATAATAAAATGTAAAAAGATTGCAAAGGTCTTTTTTTTTTTCTTTTAAATAACACAGACAGCAGGATGCAGCCCATCCCATGTCACTGGATAGACCTCATGCACATAGGACGTTTTAAAAATGTCAATGTTACAGCAGCGCTAAAAATGCGTGTTTTGCCAATAAAAACGCACGTTTTAACGCGTTTTGCCGCGTTCGTGTTTTTTTTATATCTTTCACTCCCTATAATGTAAAAACGTCTAAAAACTTTGAAGCTGATGTTTTTCCCACATTTTGCCAGATTTAGCCATGTTTAGGTGCGTTTAAGCGCGTTTAGCCGTGTTTTACAGCTCGTTTTTACTGCTCCTGGAAGCACAGGCTGTCGTTTTTTTCTACTGCCCTTAAACACTTATGCCTCCAAACACCTCTGACAGTTTGTGTGCATGGACACATAGGCTAACATGGAGGGGCTTTTAGAGGCAGTTAAAAAAAAGTCAAACGCCCCTAACAGCAGCTGTAAAAACATCCTGTGTGCTTGGGGCCATATGATTGACAGCAGCGGGAGCCAATGGCTCCTGGCACTATCAATCTATCCAATGAGGACTCGAGACAGCGGCTGGAGCTGCTGGGCTTGTGCACATCGCTAGAATGATTGGGTTTAGGTAAGAAAAGGGGGGGGTCTGGGGGCCAGCTGAAAAACAGAAGGCTTTTCACCTTAAAGTGTTTGTCAACCCGTGACAACCACTTTAACCTACAGGTAAGCCTATAATAAGGCTTACCTGTAGCTGCCCTGCATATCTTCCAAGCCTGCATGGTTCAGGATATATGCAGTGTACTGCGATGTGCCGACATCATTTCACCACATGCGCAGTGAAGTAACTGCCTCCGTGCCGTTTCTTCACTGAGATGTGCCGTGACTGGCGTCTCCCGCGCTCATGGGCGGGAGTAACGTCACGCGACTCTGGCCAGTCACAGAGCCGGAACCATGGCCCCGGAAGGAAGAGGGGCCGAAGATTGACACTGCCTGCACAGGCGACATCGCTGGACTGTTGCAGGCTTCGTTTGCAGGTAAGTGACAGATAATGGGCTACTATGCGATACATAGTAGCCCATTATGCTTCTACTTTACAGGGGAACAGTGGTGGCTGGTGACATTTTAGGATGGGGGGCGCCAGACCCTGCCCTTCCTTTTTGACCCCTCCCACTTCCCATAAACCCCACCCCTTATAGTTTCCACCCCTTGTGTCAGGAGTATACAGCCCAACATCACCAGATAGGGTATACAACATCACCAGATAGTGGTATATACAGCATCACCAGATAGGAGTATACAGAGCCCCAGATAGGGGTATACAGAGTCACCATATAGCAGTATACAGAATCACCATATATCGGTATACAGAGCCCCAGATAGCAGTATACAGAGTCAACATATATCAGTATACAGGGTCCCAGATATCAGTATACAGAATCACCATATAGCAGTATACAGGGTCCCAGATAGCAGTATACAGGGTCCCAGATAGCAGTATACAGGGTCCCTGATGGCAGTATACAGGGTCCCGGATGGCAGTATACAGGGTCCCAGAGAGTAGTATACAGGGTCCCAGATAGCAGTATACAGGGTCCCAGATAGGGTATACAGAGCACCAGATAGCAGTATACAGAGTCCCAAATAGCAGTACACAGAGCCCCAGATAGCAGTATACAGAGTCTCCATATAGCAGTATACAGGGTCCCAGATAGCAGTATACAGAGTCCTAGATAGCAGTATACAGAGCCCCAGATAGCAGTATACAGAGCCCCAGATAGGTTATACAGAGCCACAGAGAGCAGTATACAGAGCCCCAGAGAGCAGTATACAGGGTCCCAGATAGGGTATACAGAGCCCCAGAGAGCAGTATACAGGGTCCCAGATAGATTATGACTAAGCGGGCACAACTCCCGTGAAACGCATCAATCTATCTTGCCTTGATGTACTTCTTATGGACTGTTGAATCCTGTATGATGTTTTACTGAATAAACACAATTCGTTTGGAAGTTCCTGTGGTGCTGTCAAAACCTTCATTGATGTATTGTATACAGTCACTAGCCCCCCTCCCCCCCAAAGTCGGGACTTTGTCGGTAAGTCGCACTTACCACATCTAATAGGCAGGCTAGCAGTGTGCAGAGATTGGCATGCGGAGAGCGGGCTGACAGTATGCAGAGGTGGCGCTTGCGGAGAGCATGCTGATGCTGACAGTGTGCAGACAGCTGGCAGTGGACTGTCCTCCTCTCCTTGTGTAGACGGTCTGCTCGGAAGTCCCGGCGGAGTGCTGTGCCTGCATGAGTAATCACGCAGCCAGCACGTCTGCCATAGTCCCGTCCCCGCCCACAGCATCCAATGACAGAGAGTCGATGGCTCAGGGGGCAGCCAATCAGACCATGTGTTTGGCAATGGCAATGGTTTAATAATATTATGGTGTGGAATTCCAATAAAAACACACTAGTTAATGTGCAGGGTGTTAGTTTATATTTTTTGTTTTTAATTTGCTTGTGCACTGTAAATATCAACACAGCTACCTTATTTGGGTGGTAGGTTGGCAGGGATGTGAACTCATAACCTGCATGCTTTGGAGACATCGGTCCACACCACCAAGCCATTGTGCCAAGTACAGTGCGACCTGCATAATAGTGTAGTATGATTAAAGAATGAACATAAACAATTACTGCTTTATAATCTCATAAAAAACTAAATTAACGTTAAAAAAAAAAACCATATAACAGATATGTAACTGTAAATGTTCAATACATGTAACTTTACAGAATAGCAGACATTACTCTGTAATACTCATTCATAACGGCATTCGAAGAAAACAAACTAGCAATACTAATTGTAATATAAATAAATAGATGCACACAAGGTAGAGCACATTTCACATAAAAATGTTTTATTCACATTCATGTGATCATGGCTGCAGTGCAGTTTCATATAATAAACTCGGTAGCAATTGGCTCTTGCAAATTCGCGGATGTCCGATTTGGTATTTACAAAGGCATATTCTCTGGTAATAGTACGCTTTTTCATTCGCATGTTCACCCAGTTAAAGTCTTAATTGTCTGAAATGGGGGTAACTAAATGTAGAGCGACCATTACTCCCCGTCTTTCTTTGTAAATGATTCACACAGTGTAATTGTTTGGCTGTGACTAAATTTATTGGGAATTGAATACAATGTATCATTTGTAAAAGTAGTAACCAACCATAAGCCCAATCCATAAATAAAATAATCCATTTTATTTATAACCATTAAAACAAGTAAAAAAGAACATCCATAACTAACATCAATCTTTGTTTATTCCTCTTACGTTAGAAGGCGGTTTGGATGTGCTCTCTGTGGTTGCAGTGTACTGATTATATAGGTGGACAGTAACTGGTTATAAATAAAAGGACAGCAGAGCAGCTATAACCAAGATGGTCCAGTGAAGTTGGGAGTGATGGATGCTTCCTCCATGGCCATTGAAGTCTCCTCCACAATCCAGTGTTGGTGGTGGGATATCTTGTACATCACTGAAGGTTGCATTCAGGTGGCTGCTGATCCAATTTTGGTAGTCCATCACCAAAGTGTAGACCCCAGGGTAATATGGTGCAGCACAACCATTTCCCCAGCTTACAATTCCAACCTGGTACCAGACTTCCCGGACCTTACACACCAGAGGTCCTCCTGAGTCACCCTGGAAGACAGCAACAGCCATTAGCTGCACTAGTGTCTACCTATCAAATGTTTCTTCTGAATAATTAAAATGTTTTGTTCAACGTTTCCATTTTCATAAATATGTATTCAAACAAACTAGTTCAGCACCTAGTGATCATCGACTGAATCTATATTATTCCAGAACTGAAAAAAACAGGCAATCAACACAAGTTTGGTTTGGCAGATTGGATGAATGTACTGTGCAGAGATTTATTTTTATCTTTATTAATTTTGGTCAGGAACAAAATGAAAGTTATTAAAAAATAATTTTCCTTTTTTGTTTTAAAATGTACTTAAACCCAAAAGCAAGACGAAAGACCATGAATGAGTCTATGTGATAGCTTAACCACTTCCTGCCAGGCCTATAGACAAATGGCAGCCAGGCGGTGGTTTCATTATCCTGACTGGAATGTCTATTGACGCCTGGCTGGATAACTCGTGATCACGCACCTGCGGGGGCACGCATCGCAGCGATCGGTGGTGTGGTGTGTCAATCTGACACACCGCATTACTGATCTCAGTAAAGAGCTTCCATCGGAAGCTCTTTACCATGTAACCAGCCGTGACCAATCACAGCTGATCACAGTGAAAACAGGAAGAGCTGTGTATTGGCTTTTCCTCTACTCTCATCTACAGACGCAAGGCCGATCGGCGGCTCTTCTGACAGGGGGCATCTGGGCTGATTGTTTATCAGTGCAGCCTACCCTAGGGTTGCCACCCAGGACCACCAGGGAGCCCGCCCAGGGACCACCAGGGAGCCCACTCAAGACCACCAAGTCAGGGGCATACAGTGCACTACTGTATAGGGATGGCACTGTGCCCATCTGGGATGCCTGCCAGTGCCTCCTTATCAGTGTCGCCTAACAGTGCCCTCTATCAGTGCCGCCTATGAGTGCCCACCAGTGCCACCTATCAGTGCCCACCAGTGCCACTTATCCGTGCCCATCAGTGCCACCTATCAGTGCCCATTAGTGCTGCCTATGAGTGCCCATCAGGGCCGCTTATCAGTGCCGCATATCAGTGCTACATATACGTGCCTCATCATCAGTGGCCATTAGTGCCACTTCATCAGTGCCGCCTCATCAGTGCCAATCAGTACTGCCTCATCAGTGCCCATCAGTGATGGAGAAAATGTACTTAATTAAACAAAAACCACTGTGCAATGTGTATCAAAAACAAAACAACCAAAATGAAGCTGCTACTTAATCAAATTAATAATCCATAGTCCAATAGGTGAAAGGAATGTGTATAGTGTCTCATATTCACAGTAGCATTCAGAATACAATATAAAAATTATATAGATGAATAAAATAGTATCAAAATATAAAGTCAAAATATAAAATAAAGACCAAAAAGTGCCAATAGTGTGTCATAGATCCAACATCCAGTGCTTTTTCACACAGGGTAAGTGCTTTCCACTCAGAGTGAGATATCCTTCACCAAATGTGTCAATCACCCCTAAAGAAAGAGGCTTACTAGATGCCAGTAAATTCAAGCATGTTAACCTCATCAATTATCAGCTCGTACCATCTAGCGTCATGCCTCCATAGATACCAGATCGATGCAGCAATATGCCAGCAAGAGTCTCTGATGTGATCCGAACATAAAAGCACAAAACAGCCTCCCATAGTGTAAAACCACTTTACAACAGACTTTATTAAAAGGTAGTACGCTTACATTAATTTCATCTATAAAACAGCATTGACATATACTTTACTGGTCCCAAATGTGTATCCTGTGTGCCGCCAGCTCCAGTTTCCCAGCCCGCACGAACGGTCACACGCTCGGTCCAGTCCTCCTATTGACGTGTAGCCATGTCCACTGACGCGTTTCGTCACTTCCGACTTCGTCACAAACCCTCTCAATTTAAATAGATATTTCTCACACGCAGCATGGACAAACTTAGAATTATACCACAAAACACATTCTGCTACTCCTCCCCAATATGGCAGTACCAAATGTGTGAGACTTTTTCATTGTCTGTACTGATTATGTACCAGAAATCTTATCATATCTTGTGTATCACACAAATCAACCAATTGTGCCAAAAACAATGTACTGTAAAGGACACCTCTGTACGAGTGGTAACCATTCCTATAAACCAAGCAAGCCTAGCCTACTGATACGTGGCTGCCCCCCAGGAATGCTATGTTCAGTGGCCTGATCGTACGGGAGGTAGAAGAAAGAAAGAACAAGAGAGTTCCTGTGGTTTCAGCAGTGCAGTTGGCTGCAGGGGATGGCTGGGGCTGGTGTTTCACAGGAACATAGTCAGCAGGATGTGCAGATGGGTCAGTTCGGGTGGCAGGCAGCAGTGGCAGCCTCTCCATTAGTGGTGTAGGGGCGCAGCCCCCCTAATCCATGCACCTGGCCCCTAATCTACATGCGGGGCGCCTGAATTTCAATGGGTTTTTTTTTTTAAGCACATAATTAGAGCCTGAGGTTCTAATTGGCTTCAAATAAGGGAGGGTTCAGGGCACAGAGCACTGCGCCCTGAGCCCACCCAGTTGTGTGACAATAGAAAATTAGTATTCACTATTGTCTTCCTAATTTTCCTCTCGTCCAATCTGGAAGCGGGTCTTAAGACCCGATTGGCCGAGAGGAGAAGCGACCATATTGGTCGCCTAGGAGGAAGCCACTGGGGGAAGCCAAAGCTGCCCACAACCTAGATGGGGCTAGTGCAGGGCTGGTGGGCAGACAGATGTGCGATGGGTGGGGGGTGGTGGGTGGTTTGTTTGCCACCCCCTCCCAAAAAATGGAGCACCAGCCACCACTGGCAGGCAGAGACATGGTCAGAAAACAGCTAGAGGATTGACCCAGGCAGCAGGCAGAAATGTGGTCAATAAACATGCAAGGATTAATACAGGCAGCAGGCAGAGGAAACACTGCATTGGCCATTTTTTGCGATACAGCACTGCGTTACTTTAACTGACAATTGTGCGTTCGTGCAACGTTGTACCCAAATAAAATTGATGTCCTTATTTCCCCACAAATGGAGCATTCTTTTGGTGGTATTTGAACCTCTGCAGTTTTTATTTTTTGCACTATAAACAAAAAAGACCGACAATTTTGAAAAAAAAAAAAATTCTGCTATAAAACACATCCAATAAAAAAGTTTAAAAAACCAAATGTCTTCATCATTTTACGGCCAGTTCATACCACATGCAGTCCAGTGCATTTTTTTTCTGCATCAAAAAGGCAGGAAAGTAGGTTTTCAGTGGCATATATCACACCAGTTCTTTCAGTTCCAGTTCCAGAAAGTACAGAAGTAGAACATGCTGCATTTTTCCTGCACTGGAACGCTGTAAAATGCATAAAAAATGCAGTGGAACGCACCTAAATGGACCAAAAATGGACTGGAACACACGTGTCCTTATTTAAGGTTAAGAAAACAGAGGGGGTAAAATGCACTGGACTGCATCAAAAACTCACCAAAAACGCACTGGAGCACATAAAAAATGTGTCAAAAACGTGCATGCAGAAAAGCATCTGAAACACATCCAGACTGTGTTTCTATGATGTGAACTGGCCCTTAGGCCAATACGCTACATATTTTTCCCAGTAATCCCAGTAAGCGAATATTGATTGGTTTGCGCAAAAGTCTACAAACTATGGGTTTTTTATTTTCTTATTTTTTTACTAGTAATGGCAGTGATCAGGGACTTATAGTGGGACTGCAATATTGCACCTAACTGACCTTTTTGACACCTTTTGGGGACCAGTGACACTAATACAGTAATCAGTGCTAAAAAATATGCAATGTCACTTTACTAATGACACTGGCAAGGAAGGGTTTGACAGCAGGGGCAATGAAAGGGTTAGATGTGTTCCTAGCAAGTGCTTTCTCACTTTGTGGGAGATGCTTCTACTAAGGGAAGGCATAGATGCGTGCTCCGTATTGCTTAGCAGGAACACAGGATCAATGTCTTCCCTACTGACAGATTAGCCATCAGCCTTGTTTTTACATCAAGGTCAAGGTGTACATTTAGTACACAGATCGCCGTTCTGCCTGTGTACTAAACAATCAGCAGGTGCATTAAATGTGTGATCACAGCGGGAGGGTGCCGGTGTGCGCCCCAAACTCGGAAGTGTCAGATCACGCACTGGGTACATGATCTAGTGCAGAGTGGATGCCTTGCCACAGTATATGTGCGGTGGGTGGTCATGAAGAGATTCATTTTTCATCTGCTGCTTGAGAAAAATAATTAATCGCAAGGTGCAATCTGCTTGTTCTCTCACTCTCCCAGATAGTGATTAGTCTGAAAACGTTTAGGGTGTGCATCAAATCTATTAAATTTGTCCTTCCT
This sequence comes from Glandirana rugosa, assembly GCA_018402905.1. Taxonomy (NCBI): domain Eukaryota; kingdom Metazoa; phylum Chordata; class Amphibia; order Anura; family Ranidae; genus Glandirana; species Glandirana rugosa. The sequence continues at coordinate 4,437 of BLSH010346980.1, read as the reverse complement.
CACTCTATGAAATAGGAAGACCGTTTTTTAGGGAAAATTCTAATCTGGATACTTTTTGTCTCTCATTGTCAATTGAAACCTTGACAATGAAGGCTTCAAAGATGTGTTCCAAAGATGTTTCAATCTCCAGTGTCCAAAACACTGAAAGGTGCAGAGCTGCACCAGATTTTGCACTTTCCAGTTTTATTAAATCTCCTCCACTGCTTTGTTATCTGTGTTGCTATTGCTAAGCTGTACAATTTTTACATCCTCAGTTTAATTGTTTCCTGATACCAAATGTCTGCTCAATCACACAGAAATTGCAGCCTGCTCAAACAGGCTATCTTGCTGTGGTGCAAACCTGTATGCTATGTCCATCATCTGTTTCCAGAAAAGACACTTTTTTTCAGATGCTAAATGCCCGCTTAAGCTCTCATAAATTGCCACCTTTAAAAAGGCCTTTTAGTTGTGGTGCAAACCTGTATGCTATTTTCATCTTCAGTATCCAAAAACCCTAACCCCAAAAAAGACGCTAAATGCCTGTTCAATTGCTTGTAAATTGCAAGCTGTCCATAGAGGCCTAAAAATTGTACTATAAAAGTCTCACGTTTTTTCCATTTTTAGTCTTTCAAAGAAGAGAAACATTTTAGATTTCAAGGTGTAATGTGATTTCTCTCTCTCCTCCTAAAACATGCAGCTTATAGGACAAAGGCTTAAAGTGGGTGTAAAGGGAGAAGGTTTTTTACCTTACTGCAATGTATGCAGTAAAGCAAAAAAAACCTTCTGCATGCAGCAATCCCCAGCCCCTCCTAAATACATACCTGAGCCCAATCTCAATCCAGTGATGTGCACGAGAGCAGAGGCTCTCCCAGGTCTCTCGCTCCTCATTGTCTCAGCAGCTGGCTTCTTCTGCTGTCAATCAGAGCCTGTAAGAATGGAAGCAGGGGGCAAGGCTGAGTTCTGGTTTGTATGTCTTATGGGCATACAGAGTGGGGCTCTGGGGCAAGCATGCCCCTATAGATGTATCCCTAGGCAGCGCTTGCATTAACATGCAGTAGCTCAAAAGTGTACCTTAAATGGCTAACGACCAGCTCGCATACATTTACTGCTGCAGAGTGGCAGAGTAACGCAAATCGCCGTCTAAAAACAGGGATTCACGCAGGCACGGCTAGGGGGCGAGCATGTGCCGCTGGTGGCGCGCTCTAGTGCCCACCAAGCGCTCCCTCACTGTGGCCACGGTCCAGGCGACTCGATGTGACCCTCGATCGCTTACTACACAGTAAGAACGAGGTACCACTGATGGAAACACTGCAATTCCCCGTTCTGACAGGCGGCATGACAGAGATCTACCGATCCCTGTATTCGGGATCAGTTAGATCTGTTATGCCCCTGCCAGCCCAGCTCCCAGACAGTTAGAACTTGCCTAGGGAACACATGTAACCCCTTGATTGCCCCCTGCAGGTTAACCCCTTCCCTGCCAGTGACATTTATACAGTAATCAGTGGTTTTTTTTTTTAGATCTGATCTCTGTATAAATGTCATTGGTCCCAAAAAAGTGTCACTGAGTGCCCAACATGTCTGCCTCAATATTGCAGTACCGATAAAAATCGTAAATCACCGCCATTAGTAGTATAAAAAAAAAAAAAAAAGCCATAAATTATTTCTCATGGTTTGTAAACGCAGCAACTTTTGCGCAAACCAATCAATATACGCTGATTGCAATTTTTTTTACCGCAAATATGAGGAAGTATATACAGTATCTCACAAAAGTGAGTACACCCCTCACATTTTTGTAAATATTTTATTATATATTTTCATGTGAGAACACTGAAGAAATGATACTTTGCTACAATGTAAAGTAGTGGGTGTACAACTTGTATAACAGTGTAAATTTGCTGTCCCCTTTAAAATAACTCAGCGCACAGCCATTCATTTCTAAACCACTGGCAAAAGTGAGTTCACCCCAAGTGAAAATGTCCAAATTGGGCCCAATTAGCCATTTTCCCTCCCCGGTGTCATGTGACTCATTAGTGTTACAAGGTCTCAGGTGTGAATGGGGAGCAGGTGTGTTAAATTTGGTGTTATCGCTCTCACTCTCTCATACTGGTTGCTTCAACATGGCACCTCATGGCAAAGAACTCTTTGAGGATCTGAAAAAATAATTGTTGCTCTACATAAAGATGGCCTAGGCTATAAGAAGATTTCCAAGACCCTGAAACTGAGCGGTTTAACAGGACAGGTTCCACTCAGAACAGGCCTCACCATGGTCGACCATAGAAGTTGAGTGCACGTGCTCAGCATCATATCCAGAGGTTGTCTTTGGGAAATAGAAGTATGAGTGCTGCCAGCATTGCTGTAGAGGTTGAAGGGTTGGGGGGTCAGCCTGTCAGTGCTCAGACGGTAGGCCGCACACTGCATCAATTTGGTCTGCATGGCTGTCATCCCAGAAGGAAGCCACTTCTAAAGATGATGCACAAGAAAGACCGCAAACAGCTTGCTGAAGACAAGCAGACTAAGGACATGGATTACTGGAACCATGCCCTGTGGTCTGATGAGACCAAGATAAACTTATTAGGTTCAGATGGTGTCAAGCGTGTGTGGCAGCAACTGGGTGAGGAGTACAAAGACAAGTGTGTCTTGTGTACAGTCAAGCATGGTGGTGGGAGTGTCATAGTCTGGGGCTGCATGAGTGCTGCCGGCACTGGGGAGCTACAGCTCATTGAGGGAACCAAGAATGCCAACATGTACTGTGACATACTGAAGCAGAGAATGATCCCCTCTCTTCGGAGACTGGGCCGCAGGGCAGTATTCCAACATGATAACAACCCCAAACACACCTCCAAGACGACCACTACCTTGCTAAAGAAGTTGAGGGTAAAGGAGATGGAATGGCCAAGCATGTCTCCAGACCTAAACCCTACATCTGTGGAGCATCCTCAAACTGAAGGTGAAGGAGCCCAAGGTCTCTAACATCCACCAGCTCTGTGATGTCGTCATGGAGGAGTGGAAGAGGACTCCAGTGGCAACCTGTGAAGCTCTGGTGAATTCCATGCCCAAGAGGGTTAAGGCAGTGCTGGAAAATAATGGTGGCCACACAAAATATTGACACTTATGGCCCAATTTGGACATTTTCATTTAGGGGTGTACTAACTTTTGTTCCCAGCGGTTTAGACATTAATGGCTGTGTGTTGAGTTATTTTGAGGGGACAGCAAATTTACACTGTTATACAAGCTGTACACTCACTACTTTACATTGTAGCAAAGTGTCATTTCTTCAGTGATGTCACATGAAAAGTTATAATAAAATATTTACAAAAATGTGAGGGGTGTACTCACTATTGTCAGATACTGTATATCAGCCAAAACTGATGAATAAATGTGTTTTTTTATATATTTTTTTGGATTTGTATTATAGCAAAAAGTAAAAAATGTTTTTTTTTCAAAATTGTCGCTATTTTTTTGTTTATATCGGGGAACAGAAATGACGCAGAGGGGATCAAATACCACCAAAAGAAAGCTCTATTTGTGGGAAAAAAAGGACGCAAATTTTGTTTGGGTACAACATCGCACGACCGCGCATTTGTCAGTTAAAACAATGCAGTGCCGAATCGCAAAAAGTGCTCTGGTCCTAACATGGGAAATCCTTCCAGGGCTAAAGTGGTTAATGCATTGTCACAAATATCAAGCAATAAAATGCTAATTTAAAAAATACAAATATAAAATTGCAATTATATTGGTCTGACTCCCTGCTGGGAATATTAGACAGCAGCTGCATCCATTAGGATTATTGTTTAAGTAGGCATGGGTGCTTTGGCAACATATTTATGAGTGCCCCTATAGCAAGCGGCTTGCTATGGAGGGCACTCGGTGTGGGGGAGGGGAGGGGTGTATCCAGGAGCGCCAGCGGGGGACCCAAGAAGAGGAGGATTGGGGCTACTCTGTGCAAAACTTTTACATGCATAGATAAGTATAAAGTGTGTTATTTTAAAACAAAAAAGACAATATGAGCCTTTAGTATTACTTTACCCCCATTCATGGCCAGGCCATTGTTAGCGCACTGTGTCACTTTAACTGACAATTGTGCGGTCGTGCAACGCTGTACCCAAATAAAATGTATGCCCTTTTTTTCCACAAATAGAGCTTTCTTTTGGTTGTATTTTATCACCTCTTCCATTTTTATTTTTTTATATGCAAAAAAAGACCAAAAATGTTGAAAAAAACCCCAGATATTTTTTATTTTCTGCTATAAAACATTCCTAATTAAAGTTGAGTGAACCCGGACTGTAAAATTCGGGATCGTACCGGACTTTGGGGTGTCCGTGCCCTGAACCCGAACAAGTCTGGGACCGTGTTCGGTATTCGGGTATTTTTGGCACCTTTTCTATAGCTGCTGGGCAGCCAATCAACAAGCTTTTCACTAGTTTGCCCTTAGAAGCCATCACAGCCATGCCTACTAAT
>BLSH010346965.1:77276-89094 GCA_018402905.1 Glandirana rugosa | reverse complement strand
GCTTTTCCCACACACTGTGAAGATGATTTTAGAACACTAATATGGCTCCATGCGGCTGAAACAGGCTTTTCCCACACACTGTGAAGATGATTTTAGAACACTAATATGGCTCCATGCGGCTGAAACAGGCTTTTCCCACACACTTTGAAGATGATTTTAGAACAACAATCTTTCCCTTAAAGCAACAGCTGGAACCTTTCCCTGTACAACTTGGAGATGATTTTAGAACACTAATCTTTCCCTTAAAGCAACAGCTGGAACCTTTCCCTGTACAACTTGATTATGATTTTAGAAGAATAATCTTTCCCTTAAAGCAACAGACTCTACCTAGTCCAGTCAGATCGTTCTGTGCAGCAGGATGAGGTGTGCAATCTGTCACTCAAAGCACCAGTACTAGTATCTCTCCCTAGTCCACAATCAGATCGTTCTGTGCAGCAGGATGAGGTGTGCAATCTGTCCCTCAAAGCACCAGTACTAGTATCTCTCCCTAGTCCACAATCAGATCGTTCAGTAATGTTCTGCAATCTGTCCCTCACAGAGCCAGCAGCATCCTCTCCCTAAACTATCCTGAGAGCATAGGACATGCAGCACCGTGACTCCAGCTCCATATAGAGGCTGTGTCACATGGTGCACTGGCTAATCACAGCCATGCCATTAGTAGGCATGGCTGTGATGGCTTCTAAGGGAAAACCAGTGAAACACTTGTTGATTGGCTGCCCTTGGCAGCTTTTCAACACGTGGAATAAAATACCAGAACCCCGGACCCGAACCCGGACTTTTTTTGAAAAGTCCTGGTTCGGGTCCAGGTCCCAGACACCCAGAAGTTTGGTACGGACCCGAACTTTACAGTTCGGGTTCGCTCCACTCTAATCATGACCCAGGAAAAGTCGGTCAATCTCCCCCAGTCCACCACAGAAAAATATAACTTGGTATGGGAACAACCTGTATAAAGTAAATAGCTGAACCACAGCATACTTATTTCCTTGGTGCCCTCTCTTCTCCCCCTCATTTCCTGTTTATTTCCAGGTCTTTCCTTTCTCTTCTTTTTCTTCTTCCTTCTCTTCCTTCTCTTACCTTCTTTCTTTCAGGTATTAAAGTACATGTATGGTCTCAAGTTGAAACAAAATATTTTGACTTGCTCCAGCTATAGGAGGTTTGAAAAATTTTATCCAGCCACAGTTCAAACCACACTTCTTGTTGGCTACTCTTATAGAAATAGATTATTTTGCCTCTCTGCTATAGCCTAGATACCAAAAGTTGAAGGTAGAAACTAGAAGCATTGGCACATCTGTTTCACCCTCCCATGACACAGTTTGATCCCAGTAGGGGTCAGGGAGAGGGGAATTTTGGCATACGGTCTAGGGTATGGCAAATGGGGTAATCCTCTGTTTATAGACACTAGAGTCTTATTCTGTAATAAGATGTTCGACATAATTAGTGGCTGATCCTGCTTTGTTGCCGAATTTGATGGTCACAAGATCATCCCATACTATTGTTTATGTTCATTATAATAATAAAAAAAAAACAAATAGTTCAAGAATGTACATTTATTTGCACAGCAGCAAAACAAGTATGTACATTCATTTAGTGGCATTAAAGTATTTAACAGTATATATGATGGTACATTTAGACAAACATTTAGCAATTGGTTTCACAGGGCCCTGCTCATAGGAGCTTACAATGTAAAAATTCTCCAAACCTTATAGTGGACACAGCTTTACTTTCACAGTATATAGCAGGCTGCACATTTTATAGTACAACTACTCTCAATAGTCACAAACCACCAACAAATGTTTAGCTGCAAGATTATACAAACATATAAAAAAAAGTAATTCTTAAAAAAAATACAAAATATTAAAAAGACACATATTCAAACGATAACACTCACCACCCCACATTCCACACACGTACATTGGAAACGGTTCTGCTGGAAGATGCATTTCTGTGTACATGATTAAGCAATGAGATCAAAGAGTAGAAGGTCCGCAGATGCTCCCAAACCATGAGTGCATGGTCAGACAGCAACAATACAGAAGATTGACAGCATATCCACACTTTTGATGCACAAAATGCACAAGAATTTCAGCTAACAGCCCTAGTGGGGCGTTTGCCATTATGCACAATATTGGTTCTTCTCCCCAAAAATCACAGCAAATAACACGGCCTCTTCTCAGGCCAAATTAACCCCCTACTGCAGTCATTTATATAACATAGGTTGTATTGTTGACACACGCCCACCAGTGTCATTCAATCTGTCTATTCAGGTCTGTCTAGTGATTGCACCTGATGAGCAAGAACACTATTTTCAAATGTGTTAGTCCACACAATATTGTCAAAAGTATTGGGATGCCTGCCTTTGCATGCTCATGAAATTTAATGGTTCCACGTCCTGTAGAAAGGGTGTCTTCTCTTCCTGATGTGTTAAACATAACTCATGTCCTTCCCCAAGTTTTATATAAATGTAACATTTATGTGGTCGAGGGTTCCACCACCAAATCTTGCACAATCTGCTATCTTGCCAAAAGTATTGGGACATCTGCCTTTATACACACATGAACTTTAATGTCTAGTCCGTAGGGTTCAATATTGAGTTGGCCCACCCTTTGCAGCTATAACAGCTCCAACTCTTCTGGGAAGGCTGTCCACAAGGTTTAGGAGTGTGTCTATGGGAATGTTTGACCATTCTTCCCAAAGCACTTTTGTGAGGTCAGGCACTGATGTTGGACGAGAAGGCCTGGCTCACTATCTCCACTCTAATTCATCCCAAAGGTGGTCTACCGGGTTGAGGTCAGGACTTGCGCAGGCCAGTCAAGTTCCTCCACCTCAAACTCGCTCATCCATGTCTTTATGGACCTTGCTTTGTGCACTGACCAAAATCATTTGGTGGAGGGGGGATTATGGTGTGGGGTTGTTTTTCAGGGGTTGCTCTTTCACACTTGTGCGACTTGAAATTCGAGCAATTTTACCGCACTTTTTTTTGCCTTGATTTTTGCTGCGATTTTCTATGGATCTCAAGTCACATCAAAGTCGGACCAAAGTAGTGCAGGGACTACTTTGAAGTCACTGTGACTTGAAGTCGCACAGATATGACCGGTATTCATTGAAAATCATGGGGAACGACAAGTGTGAAAGGGGCCTGAAGGGAACTGTTAGGCCCCTTTCACACTTGTGTGAGTTGTCCTGTGACTTGGGACTGCAAAGTCGAATAACAAGTCATACTAGATGATTTCCAATGAGCACCATTCATATCTGTGCAAATTCAAAGTAGTCCCTGAAATACTTTAGTCCGACTTTGAAGTGACTTGAGGTCGATAGGCCTCAAGATTACACAGGCATTGCTTCATGCCTTTTCCAGGTCGCACAAGTGTGAAAGTGACCTTACCCCAGGTTCACATAGGTGCGATGCAGGAACCAGCATGATTCCAGAACCTGTTCCTGCATCGCACCTCTCCCACAGGCAGTTCACACTGCCTTCTCTGAACTGCTGCGGGTGTCAATACAATATTAATTGCTTAGATCAGTTCATAGATCGCAATGCGAATGGTGGATTCCGATAGGAATCAGATCGCATGAGTGAGAACACCCATGCGATCCGATTCTGGTGCAGGAAAAAAGGTCCCTGCACCTTTTTTTTCCTGCGAATCCAATGTGATGTGCTACATTGCACAGACATCACATGTGTTCGGCACCTGCGGTACCTGACCTCACAAATGCACTTCTGAAAGAATGGTCAAAATCTCCCATAAACACACTCCTAAACCTTGTAGACAGCCTTCCCAAAACAGTAGAAACTGTTATAGCTGCAAAGGGTTGGCCAAATCAAATCTGAACCCAGTGGACTAAGACTGGGATGCCATTAAAGTTCATGTGTGCATAAAGGCAGGTGTCCCAATACTTTTGGCAAGATAGCAGATTGTGCAAGATTTGCAATGGTGGTGGAATCCTCATCCACATAAATGCTACATTTATATAAAACTTTGGGAAGGACATGAGTTATGTTTAACAATACAGGAAGAGCAGACAAAGTTTCTACAGGACATGGCATCTTTGGGATTTGAACCTATGACCCCACCCAGGGTTGCTAAGCAGAAGCACTAAGCCCTTAGCCATGCTCATGGAGCATCAGTCTCTGTGATGTCAACAGTCCTAAGTCCAAGGGGTGCAATAAATTAGCCAATGCAGATGTACTGTGGAAGGTTGGATAACCATTGAACAACCTGTTTCTGCGATATGCCATCTGTTTTGAAGGTTGGTTATGGCTCAGTACTGTAAGCATTCTGCTCTAGAACAGCTCTCATTTTGGGGCATTTTGCTTGGTATGAGGCTGCAATTATTGCTGGTTGGGAAATGTTAAGGCTGATTATAGTCCTTGCTCATGGAAAACATATGAAACAATTTGCAATGGTGGTGGAAACCTCCTACACATAAATAATACATTTAGACATAATTTTGGTTAGGACATGAGTTATATTTAACAACATAGAGAGAACGGACACCTTCTCTACATGGAGTGGCATGCTCAGGATGCAAACCAAGAACCTCTGCGTTGCTAGGTAGAAGCGTTAAGCTGTTAGACACCAGGCTGCCAAGTGTGCAACCCTCCTAAACACAAATACACATATACTGCATTTCTTTGGACATATAGGTGGTGGAATTACATTAGTCAGAATTTATTCTTCTTTATTCTGTGCTATTTGGTGGTTCTTGGTGTGTGAGTGTAGAATCGTGATGTTATTATATGATTTTTGGGAATTACATTTTCATTTTTGATGTTGGCACACATATCACACACATTTTTTGGCTCAGATTAGGATCATTTGGAAATAAAAAAACACCAAATTGTGACTCATTTTAAAATTGCAACATCAATGGTATTGTTTGTGGCTTGTGAAGATAGCTGTGTGAGTTTGGGAAAAGATTTTTGTGAGATGGACAGCAACAAGAGAGAGAAAAAAATATTTTACCAAAACATGAAAAGATTACACATTCTAACATTCTTAAAAAACAAAATAGATTATGAAATAGCAACATTGTTGCAGGGACAATTTATTTGAGAGAAAGATGCATTTCATCACAACATTAAAAGGATTTTTTTAGGGAAGTTATAATTGTACCATTAGAATCTATGGCTGACCTTTAAAAAAAAAGAATCTGTGGCTGAAACTTGCATTGGGCTATATAGCGCGAATTTGCTCTCTAAAGAAGGCATTATAGACAAGTGCGAATTTGCAAATTTACTATAGCGCCCTCTAAAAAAGGCATGGGAGGTAAAATGAGGGAATTTTCTTGTCTAAGCATGTTCAGTTGTGCTGATGAATAGTTGGAAAAAAGGGTGAATTTGGCTCTTTTCAGACTTTCAATTATATTTCAGGTTATACATCACTATTTTAAACCATTAAAAAGCAGATATTCATTAAACAAGATAATACATTTTTAAGAACCACTTAGGTGATCATATCATGCTCTAAACATTATTTCCATGTGCAATTCCCCTGCTTCTACCACGACTAGTTTTTTAGTCGGTCACCGTTGTCTGGGCGCTATAGGGAATTTGATTCTGGAAGTATTTTTTTCCTCAGGGCTATAGTGAATTCCATTTTCATGCTAATTAGCGCAAATTTGCGATTTTGCGCGTTAAAATTTGCGTAAAGGTAGAATTGCGCTATAGTAAATCCCCCCCCCGTGACAGTGTGCCCTATTCCTGTGTAGTGCTGTACCCTACGCTAATACTCAACTAGTGTATGGTAGCACTGGAAACAGTCACCGATGCAAAGACCAGGCTGGTCAGGACAGGAGGGACAATAATAACGGGTGTCCTGCCTGTATCCGTGTCATCGCATCGGCAGACACAACATATTTTTTGGGGGGCTCCTTGGTAGGGGCACCAGGAATGGCATGCGGAAAATGATGTCCATGCAGCTGGCTCGCTGTATTTGGATTGGGAACATGGGGTTCAGCACCATATGAAAACAGAAGGGCTCTGACGATCTCTTCTTGGAATTTAAGGAGAGATCCAGCCCGTCCTGACACTTTGTATAGCACATAAGCGTTCAGCATATCCAATTGGAACAAGTATGCAGATACTTTTTTGTACCAATGTCTGTCCTTACAGGAAATTAGGTACAGCGCCAATAACTGGACATTGAGGTCCACCCCTCCCATATTTTGGTTATATTTGTGGACACAGAGGGGTTTCCTCCACAACACCAGTCGCCGTTGTAATTTGGACAGTCGTATCTGTGTGAATGGAGGAAAGAACAAAAACATTCTTTGTATCCCTCCACTTCACTGCAAGCAAATTACTACTTCTCAAGCAGGCTCCCTTCCCCCAATCTAAGTTTGGATTCTACCAGCCATTGGGGGAAGCCCCGGCGATTAGGTCACACGATGACTAAAAATTGTCCACGTACAAATGGAACCCCTTTCTGTATAAGGGTGACACCAAGTTCCAGACAATGTTGCCAGCGCTCCCTATGTAGTTTGGGCATCCTTCCGGCTCAACAGGACTATCTTTTCCCTCGTAAACCATAAATCTACATGTATAGCCTGTGGCCCTGTCACAGAGCTTATACATCTTGACCCCGTATTTGGCACGCTTGCTGGGGAGAAAATTTTTGAAAGCAAGGCGGCTAGAAAATGTAACCAGGGACTCGTCTATGCAAACAACTTGGTCGGGAATAAACAAGGCTGCAAATTTTTGGTTGAAGTGGTTTATGAGGTGGCCGAATTTTGTGGAGCCAGTTGTATTCAGGGTCACCCTATGGATAACAGAGTTCATTATCGTTGAAGTGCATAAACCGCAGGATCTGCTTGTAGCGTGCCCTGGCCATGGAAGCAGAGAACACGAGCATATGGTGAATTGGGTCAGGGAACCAATATGACCGCATTCAGATTTTTTAGTTATGCCCATGTTGAGGGAAAGGCCCAGGAAGGTCTTAAATTCTGGAACTGTAATTGGTTTCCAGTCTCTGGCAAGTGATGAATGGGGATTAGTGGTGATGAATTGACCAGCATACAAATTGCTTTGGTCCACAAGATCTATGGATATCTTCAGTGAAAAACAGCGAATAAAAATCAATGGCCGTAATATCAACTGTTTACACCTGAATTGCGGGTTGGCCAGGGAATGGGGGAAGTATGGGCGCTGCATCAGTGGTGGGCTGTCAATTAGGGTTTGCAAGCACATCAGGAAGGACACTATGGGCTCTGCGGGCCTGTGTTCATCTTTGTCGTCGTGGCTGCGGGACACTACTTGTGCTAGCCACACCAACTTGAACTGCACTTATGGGACTCGCCACATCACCAAGTGTTACTGCAGTGCTGGTCTATGGCCAGGATGTACTAGGCTGATGGTGCTTGCCAGTTCACCAGAAGGAGTAGCAGCACTAGTACTGGCTCTCCGCTCCATACGAGAGCCCTGCGGTTCTTGCACCTCAGCGACAGCAGAATGGCATCAGGTATGCCTGACATTAGCAGGGACCACAACTCCATCGTCAGAGCTATCTGACAAGGTGCGTACACTAGTGTGACTCACAGGCAAAAAAGCGCACCTGATTGTCAGGGCCTGTTTCAAGTCACTACCAAAATCACTGTCAGCTTTCACAGGGATTGGGTGTGATCTCTGCAAATGCTGCAGATATGTGTGTTGTGTTTTGTAAGTGTCAGCGATCTGTTTATCCTGCACTTGGGTGGGCTAGGGTGGGCGGAGGGGCTAAACGCAGGTGCTAGCAGGTATCTGGGCTGATCCCGCTAACGCTGCTTTCTTTATAACACTAATCTAGTGGGGACGCTAATATAGATCTGATCAGATTACAGATATTGATTTTTTCAGATAATATGCTACTAACTGACCTATCTAGGTATATGCGTGTCAGGGTACCTGTACTAATCTGACAATGCCGGGGATTGACACTGACCCTAAAGCATGCTAAAACCTAACTAAGGTCACCGCTGGGTGATCAGGGAGTTAAAACCTATAAAAGGTATATATTTTTGCAGTATCTCACAAAAGTGAGTACACCCCTCACATTTTTGTAAAAAATTTATTATATCTTTTCATGTGACAACACTGAAGAAATTGCACTTTGCTACAATGTAAAGTAGTGAGTGTACAGCTTGTATAACAGTGTAAATTTGCTGTCCCCTCAAAATAACTAAACGCATAGTTCCCCTCCCTGGTTCATGTAATTCATTAGTGTTACAAGGTCTCAGGTGTGAATGGGGAGCAGGTGCGTTAAATTTGGTGTTATCACTCTCACTCTCTCATACTAATCACTGGAAGTTCAACATGGCACCTCATGGCAAAGAACTCTCTGAGGATCTGAAAAAAAGAATTGTTACTCTACATAAAGATGGCCTGGGCTATCAGAAGATTGCCAAGACCCTGAAACTGAGCTGCAGCACGGTGGCCAAGACCATACAGTGGTTTAACAGGACATGTTCCACTCAGAACAGGCCTCGCCATGGTCGACCAAAGAAGTTGAATGCACGTGCTCAGCGTAATATCCAGAGGTTGTCTTTGGGAAATAGACGTATGAGTGCTGCCAGTATTGCTGCAGAGGTTGAAAGGGTGGGGAGTCAGCCTGTCAGTGCTCAGATTATACGCCACACTCTGCATCAAATTGGTCTGCATGGCTGTCGTCCCAGAAAGAAGCCTCTTTTAAAGATGATTTACAAGAAAGCACATAAGCAGTTTGACGAAGACAAGCAGACTAAGGACATGGATTACTGGAACCACGTTCTGTGGTCTGATGAGACCAAAATAAACTTATTTGGTTCAGATGGTGTCAAGCATGTGTGGCGCCAACCAAGTGAGGAGTACAAAGACAATTGTGTCTTGCCTACAGTCAGGCATGGTGGTGGGAGTGTCATGGTCTGGGACTGCATGAGTGCTGCCAGCAAAGGGGAGCTACAGTTCATTGAGGGAACCATGAATGCCAACATGTACTGTGACATACTGAAGCAGAGCATGATCCCCCCCTTTCAGAGACTGGGCTGCAGGGCAGTATGCCAACATGATAACGACCCCAAACACGGCTCCAAGACGGCCACTACCTTCCTAAGAATCTGAGGGTAAAGATAATGGACTGGCCAAGCATGTCTCCAGACCTAAACACTATTGACCATCTGGGGTATCCTCAAATGGAAGGTGGAGGAGCGCAAGTACTCTAACATCCACCAACTCCATGATGTCATCATGGATAGAGTGGAAGAGGACTCCAGTGGCAACCTATGACGCTCTGGTGAACTCCATGCCCAAGAGGGTTAATGCAGTGCTGGAAAATAATGGTGGCCACACAAAATATTGACACTTGGGCCCAATTTGGACATTTTCTCTTCGGGGTGTACTCACTTTTGTTGCCAGAGGTTTAGACATTAATGGCTGTGTGTTGAGTTATTTTGAGGGGACAGCAAATTTACACAGTTATACAAGCTGTACACTCACTACATCATAGCAAAGTGTAATTTCTTCAGTGTTGTCACATGGAAAGATATAATAAAATATTTAGAAAAATGTGAGGGGTATACTCACTTTTGTGGGATACTGTATATGTATATACATATAAATATATATATACGGCAGATAACCTGAGGGAAAAAAATGACCTAAGTAGCGTCACCCGTGGGGGGGTATTTATACCTACCTAGGCCTTCTACTACCTACCCTAACGCTGATTAGTGTCACAATTGACACAAGTACAGCGATCAGTGAACGATTTGATTGCTGCACTCAGTGACACAGTAACAAGGGGTGACAGCAGTGAAGGGGTTAACTGGGGGTGCGATTAGGGGGCGATCAAGGGGTTAAAAGTGTGCCTACCTGTACTGGTGTTAGTGTAGTGTTGGTGGACTCAAGTTTTAGATGTCCTCTCTCCTCTCTGGAACGGAAAAGAAAAAAAATAGTCCATATGTGAAAGGTGCTCGATGTGCAGTAGAATCTCAAGGTGCTTAAATGCTCAAAGGTGCTCCTTTTTAAAAAAAAGATGGCCTCTTACCTTATGGTGTGGATCCCAAATTACAGGGACCAAACAAGCATATTATCCATCCAACAATGGGTGACACCCATATCAGATTAGCATCCTGGAAGTTTTACTCCAAATACACTCGAATGGCATAGAATCAGCTTATAAACTTCCATGGATCGCTCATCATACAATCACATATAAAGCAAGCAGGGAGAAGCTCATAGCGCAATACAGTATAAAAAGTTTGTTTTAAAATGATTATATCCACTTACTTTGAAGTAATGATTGACAGGCTTCACATTAAACAGAAGAGTGGAAAGGGAGAGAGGCACCAAGTGACCAATAGTGTAAAACAGTTTAAAAGTAGAGATGAGCGAACTTCTAGAAGTCCGGGTTCTGCTGGTTCGGCCGAACTTCGGGACAAAGTCCGGGTTCGGGTCCGGACAGAACCCGAACTTTGTCCCGGACCCCGAACCCCATTGAAATCAATGGGGACACGGACTTTTAGGCACATAAAAGGCTGTAAAATAGTCCTGGAAGGTCCTAGAGGTCTGCAAAAGGAAGGAAATGGGGGGTAAGGGTGGGACAAGTGACCTACAAAGAAATGGGGACAGGGAAATAACTTTAAATATTTAAAAAAAAATAAAAACATAAAAAATGCAAAAATGGAGATCATCTTCAAAATGGGTCTGAAAAGTATTAATTAACGGTAGAGGCCATAGAGCTGTTCTAAAATCATCTTCAAACTGTGTCAAAAAAGTATAAATAAGCCGGGAGAACCCATATCACTGTTCTGCAAAATGTGTGTGTCACTTTAAATGAAACCAGGAATAAGTGCACATCTCTTCTGCAAACGTATTTAAAGTCTGTGTGTCACTTTAAATGAAACCGTGAATAACTGCACATCTGTTCTGCAAAATTATTTAAAGTCTGTGTGTCACTTTAAATGAAACCATGAATAACTGCACATCTGTTCTGCAAAATTATTTAAAGTCTGTGTGTCACTTTAAATAAAACCGTGAATAACTGCACATCTGTTCTGCAAAATTCTTTAAACTCTGTGTGTCACTTTAAATGAAACCGTGAATAACTGCACATCTGTTCTGCAAAATTATTTAAAGTCTGTGTGTCACTTTAAATGAAACTGTGAATAACTGCACATCTTTTCTGCAAAATTATTTAAAGTCTGTGTGTCACTTTAAATGAAACCGTGAATAACTGCACATCTGTTCTGCAAAATTCTTTAAAGTCTGTGTGTCACTTTAAATGAAACCGTACACATTTCTCGCCTTGGTATACGGACAAGAAGAGATACGACATCAAAGTGTGTGTCTAAGGTCTACAAACTTCTTGTCCACATACCAAGGAGGGGCCAAAATCCATTTCACAAGATTTGATAAAGGTCTACATACTTCTTGTCTAAAACTGAATAATAATCGCCGATATTATTTTCACTGTGTCTGATTTGTCTACACAAGAAGTGGTCTACCACTGAATAATCGCCGATATTATTTTCACTGTGTCTGATTTGTCTACACACTTCTTGTACAAGACAAACGTCTTGTCTACACGTCCATAAGTGCCAAAGTAAATTTCACTGTGTGTCTGAAATTTCTTAAAACGTCTTGTCTACACGTCAATAAGTGCCAAAGTAAATTTCACTGTGTGTCTGAAATTTATTAAAACGTCTTTTCTACACGTCAATAAGTGTCAAAGTAAATTTCACTGTGTGTCTGAAATTTATTAAAACGTCTTGTCTACACGTCAATAAGTGCCAAAGTAAATTTCACTGTGTGTCTCAAATTTCTTAAAACGTCTTGTCTACACGTCAATAAGTGCCAAAATAAATTTCA
>BLSH010346965.1:11915-77266 GCA_018402905.1 Glandirana rugosa | reverse complement strand
TGTTCTTCACCGATGTTGACTTATTAGCGGCTATAATAAAAGTGACACAGACTAAACAGATGTGTTCTTCACCAGATGGTGACTTATTAGCGGCTATAATAAAAGTGACACAGACTAAACAGATGTGTGAAGAACAGATGTTCTGTTTGCAGAACAGATGTGCAGTTATTCACGGTTTCATTTAACGTGACACACAGACTTTAAATAATTTTGCAGAACAGATGTGCAGTTATTCATGGTTTCATTTAAAGTGACACACAGACTTTAAATAATTTTGCAGAACAGATGTGCAGTTATTCACGGTTTCATTTAAAGTGACACACAGACTTTAAATACGTTTGCAGAACAGATGTGCACTTATTCCCGGTTTCATTTAAAGTGACACACACATTTTGCAGAACAGTGATATGGGTTCTCCCGGCTAATTTATACATTTTTGACACAGTTTTAAGATGATTTTAGAACAGTTCTATGGCCTCTACTGTTAATTAATACTTTTCAGACCCAGTTTGAAGATGATCCCCATTCACCTCCATTTTTGCTTTTTTATGTTTTTATTTTTTTTAAAATATTTAAAGTTTTTTCCCTGTCCCCATTTCTTTGTAGGGCACTTGTCCCACCCTTACCCCCATTTCTTTCCTTTTGCAGACCTCTAGGACCTTCCAGGACTATTTTACAGCCTTTTTTGTGCCTAAAAGTCAGTGTCCCCATTGATTTCAATGGGGTTCGGGGTCCTTTTGCAGACCTCTAGGACCTTCCTGGGCTTTTTTACAGCATTTTTAAGAATTTTCATTAAAATTACCAGAACCCCGGACCCGAACCCGGACTTTTTTTGAAGGGTCCGGGTCTGGGTCCCGGACACCCCAAAGTTCGGTACGGACTCGAACTTTACAGTCCGGGTTCGCTCAACTCTATTTAAAAGTAAATATAAAACACAGTAACATATTCAACTCACAGGGTAATCATGAGAGGCTTTCTGTGCCCTGTGGGCTGTGTGAAGGATCCTTCACACAGCCCACCTGGGCATGCTACTGTGTTTTGTATTTACTTATTAAACTGTTTTACACTATTGGTCACCTGGCACCGGGACCGATACAAGGCATGGGCTCCTGCCCTGGGTGCAGTGTCTCTGTCCCCTGAAGTAGATCCATCATTAATCACAATGCCCACCCCACTGTCGGACCCAGAAAAAGGAAAGAAAATCTCTGACTGCCTGGTCTGACGTTTGACAGTTATTAAATAGGTAAGGGGTTGGGCCACCTGGAGACATCACCTGGTGGCACCACCCCATGTGACATCAGTGACGCGGCATGCACCTATTGGTGATGTTACGCGGGGTGGTGCAACCGGGTGATGTCGTCAGGTGGCTCTGCCCCTTAACTATTTAAGAACTGTCAGATGATGGAGCAGGCAGACAATGGCTAGCATTTGACATGGGCATAGCTTTTGTTTTCTTTTTTTTGGGTCCGGTGGTGCGGGGAGCATCGTGATTGATGATGGATCTACATCGGGGCACATTGTTTTTTATTTTCAATAAAGGACTTGTAAAAAAACTGTGTGTGTGTTTTTTTTTTTACATCCTTTTGGTGAATGGGTTGGGGTACTATGTACCCATGCTCATTCACATAGGTAGAAGGCTGGGATCTGGGGGCCCCCTTGTTAAATTAGGCTTCCAGATTCCGATAAGCCCCCTGCCTGCAGACCCCCACAACCACAGCCCAGGGTTGTCGGGAAGAGGCCCTTGTCCCCATTAACATGGGGGCAAGGTGCTTTGGGGTGGGGGGCGCAGAGCCCCCCACCCCAAAGCACCCCCCATGTTGAGGGAATGTGGCCTGGTGTGGTTCAGCAGGTGCACGAATGAGTGCCCCACCCCGCTTTCCTGACCTTTTGGGCTGCATGTTCGGATAAGGGTCTGGTATGGATTTGGGGGGGCTCCCACACCGTTTTTTAAACATTTTTGTATGCAATGGCTTGCAGCTGGGAGAATCAATTTAAATTTAATTTTTTTTCTTTACATATGTCGGTGTAGGACAGATCATATTGGCCCCTTAAATAACGATGACGTTAATCTGGTTTCAGGATGGAGAAATGGCAAAGGTGTTAAACTTATTTTTCTTCTCAGTATTCATGAAGGAAATGGGGGGCTCGAGTATCCAGAGCTACAAGGTTGGTCCTCATGACATGTCACAGGAAGCACCCTCATGGCTAACTAAGGATAAAATTAGGAATAGACTTGAAAAACCTAACACTAATAAGTCACTGGGACCAGATGGCTTACACCCGAGGGTCCTTAAGGAACTCAGTCAAGTAATTGCCAGACCATTGTACCTAATCTTTAAGAACAGTTTACTGACTGGTAAGTAGGAAAGCCAACGTAGCACCAATATATAAAAAAGGACCAAGATATATCACTGGGAACTACAGGCCAGTTAGCTTAACATTAGTGTTGAACGAACCTGGACTGTAACGTTCGTGTCCATACCGAATTTTGGGGTGTCCAGGACCCGGACCCGAACACGGACGTTTCAAAAAACGTTTGGGTTCGGGTTCTGGGTTCTGGTAGTTGATCACGCATGTTGAATAGCTGCAGGGCAGCCAATCAACAAGCGTTTCACTGGTTTGCCCTTAGAAGCCATCACAGCCATGCCTACTAATGGCATGGCTGTGATTGGCCAGTGCATCATGTGACCCAGCCTCTATATGAGGCTGGAATCACAGTGCTGCATGTCACATGCTCTTGGGTTAGTGTAGGGAGAGGAAGCTGCCGGCTTTTTTGTGAGGGACAGATTGCAGACCTTTTAACATCTGATCCTGCATCCTGAGATTACTACTACTGTTGCTCTGCAGAAATTGCCACTTTAAATACCACAATTGATATTGAGAGACACATCTCCACTTTAACTTATGACAACAGTATATAAGGTTCATACCTATTTCCCATTACTCAGACAGCGCCACATCCAGGCACAACCATTATCAAATTTTATCCTTTGTTACTAAAGTGTTTTATTCTGCCAGATCTATAAGCTTCCTTTCTCTCCTTTTGTTTTACAATGTACCACAACAGCCTGGAAAAATGTGAATAGACCCTCGGTTCTAAAGTTCCGTAGGGAAAAGTTTTCAGCTGTGGTACATTTCTGTTACATTATTACTTTGAGACACAATTACTATATTTCACAGTTTTTTTCTCTAATCTATCTTTTCACTGACAAAGATAGAATAATGGTATTACACATACGTAGATGCACGTATATTGCTGTTATGATATTCTGAATTTTGAAAACAGGAATGTCTTTCAGGGTCTGAATCAACCATGCAGATTGTTGTTGTAAGTTTATCAAGCACGCTTGCAATATGTCTAGAGACCATTTTATTATTCTTTACAGGTATGCAACAAATATGGAATGAAATAGAATATCTCTGCTTGCAGATAGTTATTTTCATTTATCAATCTGAATAAATGAATATATTAACCACTCCAGGTCCGCGCTATTGCCGAAATACGGCTCCAGCTTGGACCTGAAATGCCGGGAGGACATCCATGGACGTCCTCCACTGCGCATGCTCCTGCGCGCCCCCTGGTGGCAGCGGCGGCGCGCGCGCGCGCCGCATGCTGCGCGAGCATGCCCGTGGGTCGGGCGGACTCGATGTCCGCCCGAGACCCGCGATCACTTTCAGGAGCCTCAGAACGGGGAACCGCCGTTGTAAACACGGCGGTTCCCCGTTCTTTGACAGATCCCTGTCACTGGGATCAGTTAGATCTGTTATGTCCCAACCAGCCCTGCCCCCCACAGTTAGAACACAGCCAGGGAACATATTTAACCCCTTCACTGCCCCCTGCTGGTTAACCCCTTCACTGCCAATGACATTTACACAGTAATCAGTGGACATTTACATTTCTGATCGCTGTATAAATGTCATTGGTCCCAAAAATGTGTAAAAAATGTCCGACATTTCCGCCCCAATATCGCAGTCCTGATAAAAATCGCAGATCGCCACCATTACTAGTAAAAAAAAAAAAATAATAAAAACGCCATAAATCAATTCCCAGTTTGTAGACGCGATAACTTTTGCGCAAACCAATCAATATACGCCGATTGTGATTTTTTTTTTTTACCAAAAATATGTAGAAGAATATATATCGGCCAAAACCGATTAATAATTTTTTAAATGGATTTGTACTTTAGCAAAAAGTAAAAAATATTGTTCTTTTTTGCAAAATTGTCGCTCATTTTTTGTTTATAGCGGCGATCAGAAATGACGCAGAGGGGATCAAATACCACCAAAAGAAAGCTCTATTTGTGGGGAAAAAAGGACGCAAATTTTATTTGGGTACAACATCGCACGACCGCGCAATTGTCATTCAAAATGCGACAGCGCTGAAAGCCAAAAATTGGTCTGGGCAGGAGGGGGGTTTAAGTGCCCGGTAAGGAAGGGGTTAAATTCTAAACATAAGTGGGTAACATCAGGGCCATTCTAACCATTAGGTAGTAAAAAACAACCATTGTAATTTTTTTTAGTTATAGATTCGTTTTAGCTTATTTCTCGATTCTGTTGCATTTGTTTGATAGCTTAGAATAGCTGTGGCTGAAACTAGCATTAAGGCCTGATTCACATGCATTCTTAGTGCTTTTTGCAGTTTGCAGATTTTCACTACAGTCCATTTAACATGGTTTCCTATGGAACACGTTCTGTAGTGCAAATCTGCAAAATGCAAAAAGCACTAAATATGCATAGGTGTGAATCAGGCCTAAAAGGATGGGTGTGCATAGATTGCTAAGGGAAGTCTCACGACTCTATATATTAAACAGAATACATTCTGCTGCTCAGTAAAGGTAGTCTCCTAATTGTTGAAACAAGTAGAGCTTTAGCTTGTATAAAAACGGTGACAGAATGCTTCTTTTCGCAATACGGTCAAATTTTAAATTACATGATAGCTGTATAACTACAGAATTACCAAATGGGTGATATAGCATAGTTATTATTCATGTGTACCTAGGATAGAATCATCACTGAATTATACAACTTTGTAAAAGAAATAAAATATAGTGAATTGCTTCTATTCTCCATAAAACTGCAGTTGCTACCTGTTCCAGATGCTGCAGCATGGTCTCTTAATTTTATACATTGACCAGTAGTTTCTGTATCCTATAGGATCCAGTATAGTCAGTGAAGTTGCACTAACTGCAGTTGAAACTACCTCTAAGTTACATATATTGGACAACTATGCAGCATATTTTTTCTCCCACTAATCCCAGCAATGGAACAAATTTTCTCTCCTGCTCACACCAACGATGGAGAATATTCTCCCACAAACTGACACCAACAGTTTGATGTATTCTCCCTCACATTGACACCAATGATGGAGGGTATTCTCACACCTACTGACACCAATAGTTAGGTGTTTTCTCCCTCCCACTCTTTTGTTTTGGTGCAAATCTCGGATGAGAGTCCCACTTGTTTTCAATTGGAAATGTTGGATGAAAACCTCAATTGTTTTCAATTGGAAAATAAAGCAAATATAAATTCTTGCAGTAAAGCTAAGGAAACTGACTCAGTAGCAGTATCATTGTGCTTTTACAAGAATGCTGCATATGCATATTATTTACAGTTATAGGAACCCAATAAAAGACATACAGAGTGCTACAAAACTGCATACAGCATGCATGCTAAATATCCTTTCCTAGTGAATCAACATTGATAATAGTGTGTATGTTATAAGGATATACTAAAAAAGGCACTTAGCTTCTGTAATACCTGGTTCACAATTTCCACAACAAAAAGGACATAATACATTCAAAGTGATTGCAGGAAAATAGGGTATTGGTAGTATTGTTTCTTGGCAGTCCTGTCAGCCCCCCTTTCACCTTTTGCTGCTTTATCTTGAAAGGTATGATGGCCATTCCTACATAGAAGCAGTCTCTTGCAACTACCTACCTACATTTGTTTCTATGAAGGAAGTATCTCTGATTCCAAACTTTAGATGGTAGTGTAGTACTATAAGCACACTTTTGACACTATGCTCACACTTGTGGGTCCAGTGTTTGACAAGACCTCCTGTAAAACAATGAAAATAGCTAAAAAATGTTCACTTGCTTGGTCAATGGTTTACATTGCCCACATATAATTATAGTATCTATTGCCCCATAGTTTTTTCAGGACAGCACATCTAGTCTTGTGCAAACATGTTTCTTGATATAACAATGGCATGTGTAGAAATGTTCCCACCAGAAACTGAACATTTCTTACGCCTCAAAAATTCATCAGATGACAGAACACACCCACTGACACTGACAATAGGGTATATTTTCCCTCACTCTGACACTCTGATAGTCTCCCACTCACTGACTCCAATAATGAGGAATGTTTTCCCTCCTACTGACACCAATGATTGAGAACATTCTCCTTCCCAAGGAAATGGCTTTTCTCGTTGTCAGTTTTTTTTATACACTTAAGACAAAAATCACACATACAAAACATATCATAGCATGACAATTTCAATGTATGACTTAGGACTCAGGGCAGGGGGGAGAAAAGGCGCCAAGGCGGCCAACTAAGCTCCATTGACCAGTGGTCTTAAATATCTGACACCACCATTTAACTAAAGGCATCTATCCAATTTGCCCACTCCTTATTGAACTTCTGCGGACAATTTCTACTTTCGTAGGTTATTTGATATAGTGGTAACACTTTATTAATAGTAGCCAGCCATGACTTTTTAGTGGAGGTCTCGTTCGATTTCCACCTAAGGAGAATTTCCCTCCTGACATAAAAAAGGGCAAATGTGAGACACAATTTAGTATATCTGTCTCCTCTGATGTCCTCGAGATGGCTCAGAAGCAGAATAAAGGGGTCCTGCAAAATTTCTATGCCACAGAGGTCCATGAGGGTTTCTGCTAACTCCAGCCAGTAACAGCATATGTGGGGGCAGGACCACACCATGTGCCAGAATGTGCCCTGTTCTTGGGAACATCTGGTGCACAGCAGGCTGAGATGGGGGCATATCCTAGCAAGCCGCTATGGGGTATAGTATGCCCTGGGCAAAAATTTCAATTGGATGAACCTATCTCTGCCAGAGATCATGGATGGAATGAATGTGGAAATACAGTCCTCCCACTCCTCTTCGCCCAGTCTGGGAATGTCTGACATCCATTTGTCCCTTGCTCCAGTGTGTTTTGCATTATGAATCACTGTGAGGTATAGGTAGAGTGAGGATAAAGGTTTCCCCATTACCTCGGATGTCAGAAGTCTCTCTATAGGGTCAGATTTGAAGGTTATCGGGTCAGGGAACTGTGTTCTTAAGGCGTGTTGTAGTTGCCAGTACCTGAATTGGTAGGATTGCGGCAATGAGTATGTCCAGCGAAGTTCTTGAAAGGGCATGAGTTTCCCCTCCACCACAATATGTTTTAGGGTAGTGATCCCTTTACGTGCCCATAACATGGGGTCCGGAATTTGGTAAAACTGTGGCAGGAGAGGGTTACCCCAGAGTGCCATATGTGGTGAAATACAGGAGAGTTTTTGACCTACAGCTCTAGAGATCTGCCAAACCCTGATTGTCACCTGCATGGAATTAGTTATTAATGGATACGCGTCCTTTCCTCTAAATGGGAGATTGGATAATGCAGCATAGGAGCCCAAAAGGGCTGCCACCAGTGTTAGCGCCGGGTTCTGTTTAGGCTGGGAGAACCACCATCTTACAGTGACCAGGACTGCGGCCCAGTAGTAGATCATTATTGGGGGTCTCCCAGCCCAAATTAAGGAGGAGACTATTGATTCTAGTCTGCGGAAAAATGATATGTGAATATGTGCCGGGGTGTTCCGGAAGAAATATAATAGTTTGGGAAGATAGATAATTTTTATTAAGTTGCCCCTATCTAGCGGGGTCAGTGGGACTCGTCAGTTTTAATGGCAATTTTTTTGGACTTTGAGAACCAGACCAAAATTTTCTATGGCTACCTGACATCTAGCTGTGCTTAGTGCCAGACAATGGTGTTTGCTGATCTTTACATGTGTTTTGTTTCATTTTACAGATCTACACTTTTAGAACATACCAACCAATGTTTAAATCTGTTGTAGAGATGCAATAAAAATAATCAATTGCTCTATTCAAGAAGATGAAGTCATTGCACAATCAGATGTTATGTCTTTTCAAATCAGTAAACAGCTGTGTAAAAGAGTTCCTTGCTCTATGTATAAAGGCTGATTATTGCCAAATTCACCCTCAAATGAGCAAACTATTAGTACATGTGTGAAATCTGTTCATTTTATGATGGCATATTCTATCTTGGTCATTTGATTCACAATTATAAATGAGACCCTGTCACTCGGTTAACATGGGACAAAAGTGACCAGTTCTCTTGCAAGAACAACCCCCCACCTGCTAATACTCCCCTTCTCCATACTGCTTCAAACTCTCCACCACTCCATTCATTTGTTGAACCTGAAAGTGTTAACCCTGAGTAAGCTCTGTGAGTAAAGTCAAGGAAATGACTTCTTCCCCTTCTTCACATGACAGTGTTCAGGGCTAACAATTGGCTACTCAGGCCCAAACACTGCATACTCGGAGAGGTCACATGCTCCACCATACATGGTATTTTCTTATGGCTTGGGCAGGAAAAGTTACAGAGTGTGGGAGGTTATTCCTTTAAAGACAATAAAACACCCATAAATGGACAAATGACAGGGCTTCTTTTATATCAGACATATATCTGCTATGGGAGTTATTTTCATCCAAAATAAAGAGAATAGTAGTTGCATATGATTTGCATTAAAGTTATTATAGAAAAGGTGTCAACTTGACTGACAAATCAAAAATATGTAATCTAAAACTGCAGGGAAGAAACCTGTATTGGCAGCAAGCAGTGATACATTTGGAAACCTTAATAATATTTTGCTTTTGGATATGTATAATTTTTTGAAGGCCGAATCTAGAAGACTGGAACATGTTTTGCTTTGGGCATGTAAAGAGTGAGAGATTAAATATGAATAAGGAAGTTTGGAAATGAAAACTTTACAGTATGTAAACCTTGTGTCCAAATTAATTTCACTCAAGTAAAGAAATGCGACATTTGGTTCAGTCCTATAAGAAATTTATATAAAAAATGATTTTGCTTTAAGCATTGCACATCATTTAATTTCATAATAGCTTTAAAGTTGCCTTTATTCATTTGTGGGTCTTATATAAAATGGAAAATAAAAATGATTTTTAGTATTTTTTTTTACTTTTAAAATTATCATTAGCAAATGTATGCCTCTCTGCCCATTCCATTCATTTATATTTTTAAAAAAACTTCTCTAAACCCATTTTTTCTACATGAGTCTGCCTTCACATGTCCTTCTCTGGAAGTGGAGACTGGTGATCCAGTGCTGCAATCTGTGCCCCCTGACCAGACCCTTGTTGTGCCATCCTCGCACAGCTGCATTTCTGGAGTCTGAGAGTACCAGAGTGTTGGACAGTCAATTTGAAGTGTCCACATTACCCAGCCAATAAATTATTTCAAAGCCCTGAAGAAGAGTTTGTTTGAAACCTCCAAAAGGTGTTGGTATGTTTTTTAGGAATTTGAACAATAAAAACTACATGATTTAAACAACCTGTCTCTCACAGTTGGCTTTACCTTGTTTACTACCCTTACACACAAAGAAAAAAAACTGTAAATAAACACACTAAAACATTTTGACAAGTTGTATGCCAAAAATTATTCCATGATATAAATTCATTGTCAATCATGTTGTCCATCGATGATCCACATCATTTACAACGAACAATACCATCCCTCCCCCCACTTCCTTCCAGCTGCTGATGGAGATATGGATAAATTCGGTTTAAGCAGAAGCAAAAATAAGCCATTTTAAGGTGTTTTGTTAATACTCTTCACTGTCTCACTCTGATGTGCATTCTCTCTTCTGTGCCTCTACATTCTGTATGTAATGCTGTACATTCCCACCTTCATTCTTTTTCACTGTCCACTGTGGCTCCTTGGACCATGGTAACTCAGTTCAGGGTGGAGAGCAGGAGGAGCTGTGCTTGATTAGCTGTAAGGAAGGACAGGAAGACATTGGGGGTCTTATAAGCCCTCAGTTCCCCCCATAGGAGTGCTTGTCACCTGGACTGGTTAGCCCCCTTGTTATAGCACGCACATGTGAATGCAAACATAGAGATTCATCTGTATGTAAAGAGCAATTGCGCCACACATGTCAGGTATCACTGCAAACATCAGAATGAGAGCAACAATTTTAGAGTCACCATTCACTGATAATTCTAAAATGATAACCTGTAAAGAGTCTCCTAGGAACAGTTTTGGGGGCTATAGTTTTTTGCCATTTCAGGGATGCATGCAGTTTTATAGCTTGACATGTTTGGTATCTATTTGCTTGATGCACCCCCATAATTTATATTTTACCAATAAATTGTGTATTATTTAGTTTTTGTATGCATTCATTTTTTAAAGATAAAAAATTGCAGCTACCACCATTTTATTCTATATGGTTTCTGCTTTCAGAAAATATATAATTATTTGTGAGTATTAAATCATTTTCTAGCAAAAAATTCTGATTTTTGGCATGTTTGTGAAAAATTGTTCTGAAAGTGGTTAAAGTACAGTTTCCTAACTGACATTACTCTTTCCCTATGCAGCTTGTTATCTTTCTCTTTCCTTCCCCAACAGCAGCTTCCAAAACATTTATATGGCTGCTAAGTGCCACCCCCAACCCCCTTTTATAATGAGGTGCTGGCACATAGCAAAAGCTTCATTATTGGCCCCTCTAAGCCAGTTGACCTGAGTTCAAAGACCCTTGCAGTTCTGTATGGTTACAAAGAACTCTGGTAAGTCTGGTAAAATACAGCACGATTTATTGCTAATTAGGGTTGTGAACTTTGACGATGCTGGGTTCACCTCAAACCCATGGCAATGAAAATTGATGAATGGGTATAATTCATGTGTTCTGATTTTGTCAATTCATTAAGGCATAAAAGCATCAATAGTGGATAGTTGTTACTAGACACAGAACCCTGTGGGGCCAAGCTCTGTCCCTGATTGAAGAAAACTTATTTTGCCCTTGAGACAAAAGGATAGGCAACAGCTTAATGAGTTTGTTAGACTTTCAGTTTTTGCCGCACATTGAAAATCTAGTTTTCACTAAAAAACTTGCATGATATATAAAAGTGATGTTGCCTATGGCTTTTTGTTTTCCTATAGTCAGCAACAGTTAACTGTCTTGGATACCCTAGTTTTATTAATGCTTTTAAGTTCTCTTTTAACTGTTATCTCATGTTCACTTGCTGTCCTCCCTAGTAAATATAATTTAAAGAGCAATTCCAGTAAACAAGAAAAATATATCAGGAAGTGATGAATCCTTTCTGGCAAAGACTAAAAATGGGCTAAATTTAGAAAGTTTCACCTTATTCTTTGTTGTGTGAAGCCTGAATGCTGAGAAAATGTCATAAAAGTCACTCCGACTTTAGAAAAGTTTCCTGTACTACTTCAAGGCAACTTCTCTCTGACTACTATTCTATATAGCGCTACCCCCGTGGCACCACAGTCCCAGTAATGTGTAACTCTAAATTCAAACTAAGCAAACACTCTGAAATTCTTTCACCTATTCTCTAACAAATAGAGTACTTGGTTAATGTATGGGCCTTATTAGGCACCAAATATAATTATCCCTTGTTGGGGAGGATATTCTGTAGTCATTTGAAGAGGAAGGCTTAAGGAAGGCTTGAGTCTTCAGCTAGCTCTTAAAAAGGTGCACAATGTGTCCTGGCAAACAAGACTAGATTCTCTCATTGTGGATTAAAGTGTAACAGGGGTACCCTCGCAAGCTTGGTGAAATGAATAAGGTAACAGTGTCTGCATGCAGTGTCCTTTTGTGTACAAAGAATGGGCAAGTGCCAGTGACGTTTGGTGTTGACCTTTGGTGTTGAAGAATGGGGTGAGGGCTCTGTAAAAAATCTGCAAAATCTGTCTCAAGAGACAGCACTTGATCCCGCGTCGCACCACGCTGCAGCAGTGGGATCTGGCATGGATGTGATGAGGGCAGCTTCCAGGCTGCCGCTGAAGGATCACATGTGGCTGGCAGCGGATGCACCCCCACTGCTTGCGATGACCCTCTCTCTGTAACACAGGCCGCAACCTGACCACAGCACAATCTAGCACCGAGTCACTGCTTGCATATCCAAGCTGTTGTCCCAAGACAGTGATTCCGTTCCCACACAGGCTATTTATTACCTCTCCCAGCATTCTGTTCTCTTCTCAAGAAGGCTGGTACTTGTAGTCCATAACTGTTGAATTAAAGGAAGAGGAATAGGGCGCTTCTGTCAGGAAATGTCCTTCAGTGAACTGTGCTAGATTATTGTCATATCAGCATCATCTTCAACATCAAGGTTAAGGGAAGGAGGAAAGACTGGGGGAGCACTTGCATCAGCACTCCAGGTAGAGGAAGCAACTCTGGAGGAAACTAAAGTGAAAAAACAGAAGGCACTTCTAAGTGCAGTATTAAAGAGTATTTATTCATAAAACGAGGTTAAAAACACTTACAATGTAGTAGATCAAGTGAGCATCTCAGTCACCATAATAGGCATCCTGTAGAGTCTCTAGGGGGGGAGAACTGGCCCGCAGCTGTGACAGGAGAGGGAGAAGTGAGGAGGCAAGATAGCTGATGGACTTCCGGAACCACGCTAGAACGTATAGGCCGGAGCTGATGTTAAGTGGGTTGTAACGCATTTCAGAGCATGAGGGAGGAGAGGAGGGGGATGGACTAAATGGGAGGTCTAATTAGTAGAGCTGATCGAACCCCTGGATGTTCGGGTTCGGTGGGTTTGTCCGAACTCGACCCGAACTTTATCCCGGACCCGAACCCCATTGAAGTCAATGGGGATACAAACTTTTCAGCACCAAAATGGCTGTAACAAAATCCTGGCAAGTGCTAGAGGACTGCAAAAGGAAGTAAAATGGGGGTAAGAGTAGGGCAAGTGCCCTACAAAAAAATGGGGATAAGGAAAATAAATTAAAATCAAATAAAAAAAAAGGAAAGGGGGGTGGATGTGGAGTAGGAGCCTAGAGGTTGACTAGGCCATGACTGTGGCAGTGTAGGTGGAAGTGGCGGTGGTGGAGGAGTAGGAGGAGGTAGCCAGCACTGTTTTTTTTGTTTATAAATGGGGTAGCCCCCAAAATATTGAGGCATATTCAAAAAAACAAGTATACGAATGGCTGTGTGAGTCCGGTCTAAATGTCTATTCTGCACAAGGTACAGACAAGTCTTGTGGGATCCATGCCTGGTTCATTTTAATAAAGGTTAGCTTGTCCACGTTGGCTGTGGACAGGCGGCTGCGCTTGTCTGTGATAACGCCCCCTGCCGTGCTAAACACACGTTCAGACAATACACTGGCTGCAGGGCAGGCCAGCACCTCCAAGCAATAAACGGCAAGCTCAGGCCATGTGGCCAGTTCGGAGACCCAGAAGTTGAATGGGGCAGACCCATCAGTCAGTACGTGTAGGCGTGTGCACACATACTCTTCCACCATGTTGCTGAAATGCTGCCTCCTGCTAAGACGTTGTCAATCGGCTGGTGGTGCTGTTTGTTGTGGCGGGCTGCTGACAAAGCTTTGCCACATTTCAGCCATGCTAACCCTGCCTTCTGAGGTGCTGGTGGTTCCACAGCTGCGTTGGCGGCCTCTTCCTCCTCCTCTGCCTTCGTCTTGTGCTTCCACTGAGCCCCCGGTGTCATTTGGGAATGCCCTCAGCAGCGCGTCTACCAGCGTGCGCTTGTAGTCACCCATCTTCCGATCACGCTCCAGTGAGGGAATTAAGGACGGCACATTGTCCTTGTAACGGGGATCCAGCAGGTTGGCAACCAAGTAATCGGCACACATTACAATGTGGGAAACTCGGCTGTCATTGCGAAGGCACTGCAGCATGTAGTCGGCCATGTGTGCCAGGCTGCCCAGAGGCAACGACAAGCTGTCCTCTGTGGGAGGTATATCATCTGTGTCCTCTGTATCCCCCCAGCCACGCTCCAGTGATGCCCATGAGCTGCGTTGGGTGCCACCCTGCTGCGGTTCCTCCTCCTCCTCCTCATGATCTTCCTCGTCCTCCAGAACTGTGCCCTGGCTTGAATATTTTTGACCTGGCCTATGCTGGTGCAGGAACCCACCCTCCGAACCACTTGCGAATGACTGGCCTGATAACCGTGGAAATGACCCCTCTTTCTCCTCCTCCTCCTCCTGTGCCACATCCTCTTCCATCATGGCCCAAAGTATTTTTTCAAGGAGACATAGAAGTGGGATAGTAACGCTAAGAACAGCGTCATCGGCACTGGCCATGTTGGTGGAGTACTCAAAACACCGCAATACGCTACACAGGTCTCGCATGGAGGCCCACTCATTGTTGGTGAAGTGGTGCTGTTCTGCAGAGTGCCTAACCCGTGCGTGCTGCAGCTGAAACTCCACTATTGCCTGCTGCTGCTCGCACAGTCTCTCCAGCATGTGCAAGGTGGAGTTCCACCTTGTGGGCACATCGCATATGAGGCGATGAGCGGGAAGACCGAAGTTCCGCTGCAGTGCAGACAGGCGAGCAGCAGCAGGGTCAGAACGCCAAAAGTGCGCACAGACGGCCCGCACTTTCTGCAGCAGCTCTGACATATGCGGGTAGTTTTTTAGAAAATTCTGTACCACCAAATTCAGCACATGCGCCAGGCAAGGGATGTGCGTCAAACAGGCTAGGCCCAGAGCCGCTACGAGATTTCACCCATTTCGCACACGACCAGGCCGGGCTTGAGGCTCAGTGGCAACAACCACTCATTTGTCTGTTGGTCAATGCCCGTCCACAGCTCCTGCGCAGTGTGCGGTTTATCCCCCAAACATATCAGTTTTAAAACAGCCTGCTGTCGTTTCCCCCTGGATGTGCTGATGTTGGTGGTGAAGGTGTTACGCTGAGCGGATGAGGAGGTGTCGAGGAGGAGGAAGCGCAGTAGGAGGAGCAGGCAACAGGAGGCAAAGAGAAATGCCCTGCAGTCCTCGGTGGTGGAAGGACATGCGCCAAATGGCTAGCCGGCTCAGGCCCACCCCGCCACTACATTTGCCCAGTGTGCAGTTAGCGAGATATAGCGTCCCTGCCCGTGCTTACTGGTCCAGGTATCAGTGGTTATGTGGACCTTGCCACAGATGGCGTTGCGCAGTGCACACTTGATCTTGTCCACGACTTGTTTGTGCAGGGAAGGGATGGCTCGCCTGGAAAAGTAGTGGCGGCTGGGAACCACGTACTGTGGGACAGCCACTGCCATCAGGTTTTTGAAACTGTCCATATCCACCAAACAGAATGACAGCATTTCAAAGGCCAGGAATTTTGATATGCTGGCATTCAGGGCCAGGGTTCGCGGGTGGGTAGGGGGGTACTTCCTCTTTCTCTCCAGTGTTTGGGAGATAGAGATCTGTAAGCTTCCATGGGACCATGGTGTGAAAATGCTTGGGGACGGTGGTGTTGCTGTCAAATCGTCTGTTTGCTGGGTGGCAGGTGACACTGTCACGGTACAGGTGGAGGAAGAGGCCAAGGCAGCAGCAGAAGAGGAAGCAGGAGGAGGCTGAGACCTTTCTTGGATTTTGAGGTAATTATTCCAATGCAGCTTGTGCCTTGAATTTAGATGCCTGATCATGCAGGTTGGGGTCAGCTTTAGAACATTTATGCCCCGGCTGAGGCTATCATTGCACAGCTTGAAAACCACTCGTGTCTTGTCATCAGCACATTGTGTGAAGAACTACCATGCGGGGGAATGCCTTTGAGCTGCCTTTGGTGTGCTAGGTCCCTGGGTGCGGTGGGTAGTAGCAGGCATACTGTCTAGGGGACGCTCGCTCCGCTTTTGCAACCTGCTTCCTCTTTTGCTGTGCTGGTGCCTCTGTGCGACCACCATCTCTTCCTCCAAACTGCACAAGTCACTCATTCCATGTGGGGTCTAGGACCTCATCATCCTCCACATCATCTTCCACCCACCCTTCACCACTGCCCTCCTTGTCAGTCTGCACACTGAGGCAAGCTGCAGCAGTTGGCACCTGTGTTTCGTCATCATCAGAAATGTGCTGCGCTGGTGTTTCCATGTCCTCATCCTGCAACAAAAGTGGTTGGGCATCGGTGCACTCAATGTCTTCCACTTCTGGGGCAGCGCTATGTGGATGGCCCATGGAAAGCACACCAGGAGAGTCATCAAAAAGCATAAGAGTCACTTGCATGACTTGGGGCTCAGACTGCTTGGTTAATTTACAAGGGGCTGAGGTGAAAGACAGATGGCCATAGGGTTCAGGTGCCAACTCTGAGCTTTCATCAAGGGACGGGAGGGAGAAAATGTGAAGGAACTGGAGGCATTGTCAGCCACCCAATCTACTATCGCCTGTACTTGTTCTGGCCTCACCAATCATTGAGCGGCATTCGGGTCTACCATATACTGGTGAAGGTTCTGTTGGCTACCTGAGGAAGGTGTTTCACGTGTGCGTGTAGCTGGCGCACATCGACCACGTCCT
Organism: Glandirana rugosa; assembly: GCA_018402905.1. Lineage (NCBI taxonomy): Eukaryota > Metazoa > Chordata > Amphibia > Anura > Ranidae > Glandirana > Glandirana rugosa. The sequence continues at coordinate 60,762 of BLSH010346965.1, read as the reverse complement.
CTCCTTCCAACAGGAGCTTCACCAACACGACCAACACCAGCAGCACCAGCATCACCAGCAGCACCATGACCACGTCCCTTATTTGATGCTCTCCTCATTGTGCCCGCAAATGTACTATGTAGCCAATAATCTGTCCCTTACAGCAACAGCTGGAACCTGGCCCTATAGGAGTAGGAGATGATTTTTTAACAATAATCTGTCACGTACAGCAATAGCTGGAACCTGGCCCTATAGGAGTACGCAATGATTTTTGAACAATAATCTGTCCCTTACAGCAACAGCTGGAACCTGGCCCTATAGGAGTAGGCAATGATGATTGAAAAATAATCTGTCACTTACAGCAACATCTGAAATCTCTCCCTTTAGAACTAGGAGATGATTTTTGAACAATAATCTGTCCCTTACAGCAACAGCTGGAACCTGGCCCTATAGGAGTAGGCAATGATTTTTGAACAATAATCTGTCCCTTACAGCAACAACTGGAACCTGGCCCTAAAGGAGTAGGCAATGATGTTTAAAAAATAATCTGTCACTTACAGCAACAGCTGGAACCTCTCCCTTTAGAACTAGGAGATGATTTTGGAACAATAATCTGTCCCTTACAGCAACAGCTGGAACCTGGCCCTATAGGAGTAGGCAATGATTTTTGAACAATAATCTGTCCCTTACAGCAACAACTGGAACCTGGCCCTATAGGAGTAGGTGATGATTTTTGAACAACAATCTGTCCCTTACAGCAACAACTGGAACCTGACCCTATAGGAGTAGGCGATGATTTTTGAACAATAATCTGTCCATTACAGCAACAACTGGAACCTGGCCCTATAGGAGTAGGCGATGATTTTTGAACAATAATCTGTCCCTTACAGCAACAGCTGGAACCTGGCCCTATAGGAGTAGGCGATGATTTTTGAACAATAATCTGTCCCTTACAGCAACAGCTGGAACCTGGCCCTATAGAAGTAGGCGATGATTTTTGAACAATAATCTGTCCCTTACAGCAACAGCTGGAATCTGGCCCTATAGGAGTAGGCGATGATTTTTGAACAATAATCTGTCCCTTACAGCAACAGCTGGAACCTGGCCCTATAGGAGTAGGCGATGATTTTTGAACAATAATCTGTCCCTTACAGCAACAGCTGGAACCTGACCCTACAAAACTAGGAGATGATTTTAGAACAATATAATCTGTCCCTCTAAGCAGAAGCCTCTACCTAGTGCAGTCAGATCATTCTGTAATTCAGGGTGAGATCTGCAATCTGTCACTCAAAGCAGCAGTATGAGAAATCTCTAATTAGTCCAGAATCAGATCGTTGTGTAATGCAGGATGAGATCTGCAATCTGTCCCTCAGAGCAGCAGTAGTAGTAATCTCTAATTAGTCCAGAATCAGATCGTCCTATAATGCAGGATGAGATGTTAAAATATCTGCAATCTGTCCCTCACAACATGGCCGGCAGCTTCCTCTCCCTACACTAGTCAGAGTCTCAGAGAGCATGTGACATGCAGCACGGTGACTCCAGCTTATAAAGAGGCTGGGTCACATGATGCACTGGCCATTCACAGCCATGCCATTAGTAGGCATGGCTGTGATGGCTTCTAAGGGCAAACCAGTGAAACGCTTGTTGATTGGCTACCTTGCAGCTATTCAACATGCGTGATTCAACTACCAGAACCCAGAACCGGAACCCGAACGTTTTTTGAAATGTTCGGGTTCGGGTCCGGGTCCCGGACACCCCAAAGTTCAAACTGAATGCAAAACTTGGCTCTTTGGACTATATTTCCCAAGATGCTTTGCTCTACTCTTAGGTCTCATTCACTCTGTCTTCAAGATGTGATGACATAGAGTCTGGGTTGAGCACTAGGAGAGAATAGTCTCGCTGTAGCAAGTGCTGCAGAGTGTCTCTTGATAATGCAGGCAATATTAGCCAACTCCTGGCTACATATACTTCTATCAAAGTAGTACTCAAGTCCCCAGGAAGTCGCCTGGCAAAGTCGCACCTTAAGTTGCGCAACTTTCAGGTCATGGTAGTGTGAACCGGGTCATTTATATTCTTACATAAACTAAAGAAATGTAATAAAACAATGATGCTGCACTGCTCACCAACTAAGCCTCCCAAAACAATGACAATGAATGATTAATCAAATCATACACCTTTTACAGGGGTGCTAACCCTACTAATTGAAATAAATAATGTGTAACACACCAACCTGATCAATCTCATAAATAGCTCACAAAAGGAGTCCAAAATAGATTTAAAATAAATAAACAAGAAGCAACTCCCAAGAAAACGTGAGTCACAAATAAAATAAAAGTGTAATGTGTAAGGAAAAACCAGCCGCCAGAACCCCGCAAACTGACCGAGTTCTTCAGCGGCCCTCAGCACAGGGACACTCAAGATGACGTCCACTCGAATCACATGGCAGTGCCTGCTGTGGCTCACAAGCCTTCCTCTGCATCACCCACTCACTCCACAGAGGCACTGATGGACTGCACATCTCCTCCGGAAAAGCGGATCCCAGATTCCCACAAATGAGCAGCTCCCTCACCATTCTCCTCACATTCTCAGAGAGCTCCAGTGAGTAAAAAGCACCTCACCTTCAAACACAGCTGCAGATGACTATGAGGCTGACTCTGAGGAAGAGCACAAGACATCTTTGGCTAACCTCCCTGCTACTGATAACCCAGTATCTGAAAATTCACTAAAGAGCATGCTACTCTTCCTACATAAGGATCTCAGAATTGATTTACATAAATCAATCTCTCACATACAAACTCAAATTGACGATTTAGGTGAATGCACTGACACAATGGAGAAACAGCTACACACATATGTTGGAGTGTACAACGAATTGGTAGACGCGCATAAGGCCCAAACAGAGGAGATGCAATGCATGTCAGCCAAAATAATAGATTTAGAAGACTGTTCCCGCAGGAACAACCTCAAAATTGGAGGCATCCCCGAAAATATTGCTCCTGCGGACCTCACGGCATATCTCCGACTATTTTTCTCTATCCTAGACCCGCCGCTCACCAAAATGAATCTAGCCATAGATAGAGCACACAGGGTAGCTAAACCCAACCATGTACCTGCAGACAAGCCAAGGGATGTCCTCACTCACCTCACCTTCTACCAGGCCAAATAATGCATCTTACAGTGCACCAGACACATTCCTGCCTCTCCAGAGTGCTATAATACCCTTAAAATGTAGGCAGACATCTCTGTAGCCACCGCACAAAAAAGGAAAGAGTTAGCCCCTTTTACCACCATTTTGAGAGAGCACAACATTCCCTACCACTGGAGATTCCCCACCAAAGTGTCAGTTACCTTTCAAAGTAAGACATTCAACATACTGCACCTGAACCAAGGATTAAAACAACTTCAAAACTGGGGCCTTGCCCCACAAGTGAGCAACCCAACCTCCAATGATGCACCCTCCCACCACATTCCGGAACCCTGGAACTCTATAAATAACACCCGAAAGGGTCGTACCTAGGCCCTCAATTACTATGCGGCCTTTGATTCCAATGAAGCGCAAGTTCCCCCGCTCTGAACTGTTTATATCTATTATTTTTTCTGAATAACACTGGTTTCTTCTTCAGTTGATTGGTTTCTTCACTAGATTAAACCAATTACCTTAGGGCAGTTTTATTCAATGATCCGTGTATGGAGACATTCTTTCTGGCGGTATTCAGGTAGTATCCAGGAGAGCTTCTACATTGGCCAAGAAATTGTCTCCTAGTCTTTTTTCTAGTCAGAAGTCTAACCAGCATTGGCTGCATTTTAAAGGCAACTTTAAATGTGGCATAAATTCATGCAAATTACTGTCAGTTCATTAAAAGAGGTGACCATGTGGTCTCGTCATCTTCGGGGCGGTCGTTCAGCATTCAATCGTACATAAAATGTAATACAAAGTTCGTAATATATTTGATTACATGCACTTTGTGCAAATTACAGTATGTTGGATGGACCACCCGTAGACTGAGAGACCGCCTTTATGATCACCTCAGGGACATTGAGAAAAATCATGCCACAAATATAGCTCGCCATTGGAATCTATTCCATGATAAGAATACTTCCAGCTTAGTCATCCAGGGTGTTGAAAGGGTGATTACATCCAAGAGAGGAGGTGACAGGTTTAGGGCCCTTTGCCGTAGAGAAGTATTCTGGATTTATCATTTGGGTAATAGAATACCGGCTGGTATGAACTTTGAATGGGATGTGTCTTATTTTTATGATTAACATATACCACTCTTAGATTATATATATAATATTATATCTCGTATACCATTCTTAGACATATATACAATATCATACCCCGTTTGCTATATATATCCATTATATCCATATACGCCCTCTAGTGTTTTGACCACATAATACTGTTTCTATGTATAAATCCCAATAGGATTAACTCTATGGATGATTTCTTTAGTCAGCCCCGCATGAGGGAAAATAATTGTTTGTGTGGTTTTTTGGTTGTTGCCATTGTAATAATTATTATTCTCAATATTATATTTTATTTTTTTGGCATCCATATCCACATATATCATTATTTTTTTTGTTTCTGGATAAAATACATTTTCTGCTCCTTTGTATTTTTGTTTTGTTCTCTTTCCCCTAAGACATTATGTCCCTTCTAGATCTGTTTCTAGACATATCTCCCACTGTGAAATTCGATGTGGATGGTATCCCCTTGGGTCTAACACCGTGCAGCATTTATCCATACATTCTGTTTTTTTGTACTAGTGTACACCTTTTTTGCACTAGTGTACACCTTGTTGATATGTTTAAGTGGTTGTCTTCTCCACACATATCATGATTATGAGTGTAGGTGAGGACATCATGATGCCTTGTGTTTGGAGTTTTTGCTGCACAATGTCTTTTGAACCATATATGGGGGATTCCTGTGTGTTTTTTTTTGTCTTCCCTTTTTCTTCTACCCTCTTTTTTTTTTTTTTTTGACACAGTATTAAACATGCTCATGTGGCTTAATTAACTCATGGGGTTTTCCTTTTATGCTTCCACATGATGCCTTGTTTTGCCTTTTTACCATCAGTTTAAACAGCACAATATATTTGTTATCATTGTGTCGAAATTGGGTTGTACTTGCATTTTAATTGTGTTTAATTAGTTTATATACACCAATTTTTACTATGTATGTTACACATTTGTGTTTTTTGTATGTGATGACACAATTGATTCTATGCTAATTTCATTCGCTGCCTAAAGTGAGTTGTTGATTTTTCAATTTGGAGGTAATTACACTCACCTGGTTTTTCCTTTTTCTTTGTTTGAGAGGATCTTGAATTCATATTTAAGCAGCGATATGATCATACCATCTCTAGCTATGATTAAGCGTCAGATATAGACGTGAAACGCGTCAGATTTGTACCTGGGGTTTGTCCCCCAATATGCTCTGCTTGTATTTCATTTGATTTTACCAATAAACGGCAATTTTTGGAGTGCGGCTGTCTGAAGAACTTCTCTCAGTTTCTCAATTACCTTAGGGCACTTACCTCACCAGAGTACCCGTGTGCTATGCACACTGATCTTCCTTTTGTTACTGCTCTCGCTTTGCTTCTCCCTCCTTTCACTCTCCCACCCCACCTTCTCACTCTCCAACTGGGATGGTATACTCTCTTCGCTTACTCCATTCAAAGAACGCAAATGTTTAAACACGATGTACAATGTCACAAGCTATGCAATATGGTATGTCTGGTCTTCTCCTTATCTGCAGATGCACCTCCGCCCCACTCACCACCTTCTTCACACCTCTATGCCACTTAATTTAACATAAATAAATGCCAAAAGGCTTAATAGCCCCCCCCCCCTTTAAGATCACTTATGTGGAAAGAGGCAATTTCATCTAAATGCAATATTATTTGCATACAAGAGACACATTTTGCACCTTCTAAAGCCCCTAAATGCTCTCACCCGAAATTACCCCACATCTTGTTTGCTAATGCCAAAACAAAACGCAAAGGGGTTATGATTGCCATCCGTGACAATATCACGCTCCAGTTGCACACTCAATTATAGACCCAAATGAACACTATCTTATCCTTGTGGCAACCATAGATAACCACCCCTTAACACTGGTCACTATATAATCTCCAAATACCCACAGAAAACAATTTCTTAAAACCCTGGTTTCCGAACTCCAACCTTACAAAAACAGCTAAATTATTATCTGTGGAGACTTTAACAAAATTATTGACCCCGCACTAGATTCCACCAACAAAACTCACAGTCCTCCCACATCACTACCATCATTCCTAACACAGGAAAACCTATTTGATGCTTGGAGATGCATTAGCAGTGATGAGAAAGACTATAACTACTACTCGTCTGCCCACCAGGTGTATTCTAGGATTGACTTATTTTAGTATTTACACTCCAACAAATTACCTCTTCAAAAATTGGCACAATAACGTGGTCGGACCACGCCCCTATTTTTCTACGACTAAATTTATCACCACATACCAACTCCCCACCACCCTGGAGACTCAATGCCCCCCTTATTTCTCACATACCAAACCAAGAACACACTAAACAAGCTATAACAATTTTTTTTCAAACCAATAGCTGTTCGGTATCCAATCCAACTCTCTTATGGAACGCCCATAAGGTCTACATTAGAGAACTACTAATCAAAATGGCCGCCCATGAGAAACGGCAATGCACAAAATGTATTTCCTCTCTCCTCACTCAAATCTAAGACCTAGAAAATCACAATAAACACAAAATAGACTCCCAAGTACTAAACGAACTTAAGACCTTAGGCACTCGACTTAGTGCCACCCATAAACACTCCTTTGACTTTTACATTAAAAGACTATGACTATCCTTCTACTCCTTAAACAACAGACAAGGACCCTTCCTAGCGAAACAATATAAACGCAAAGCAGCCAATACCAAAATCCCCTTCATCAAAAACAACCTCAACCGTAAATTCTACAACCCCTCTGACATAGCTGAACAATTCCACCAATTCTATGCATCTCTTTACAACCTACAACAACCTTCCTCCCTTTCACCACATGACCCGGAGTCTATATGCATGTTCCTGAATTCTATCAAACTCCCATCTCTAACATCAGACCAACTTGATGAATTATCTGCACCCTTCACAATATCTGAAGTCTCCAAAACAATTAAAAACCTCCCCTACATAAATCTCCCGGCCCTGACGGTTACATCAACAAGTACTATAGACAATTCTCCACTTCTCTTACACCATACCTGATTGACTCCCTAAATAACATAATGGACACTGGCTTATGCCCCAAAGAATTCCTAGAATCATTTATTGTCACTATTCCTAAACCTGGTAAAATCCCAGACACCCCGGCCAACTTCCCTCTTAAATGTGGACACTAAAATATACGCCAAAATTCTCGCCATGCGAATTGCCCGACTAACGCCACTTCTAATACATCCCGACCAAGTCGGCTTTGTTCCGGGACGCCAAACCTCCGACTGCACCAGAAGGTACATCAACCTTATTCAATGGGCAGAACGCCATCCCACCCCTACTTTGATGATATCCCTTAATGCAGAAAAAGCATTTGATAGGGTGCGATGGACGTACATGCTCAAAGTGCTTTGAAGGTTCGGCTTCAATGGAAAGATTTTATCTGCCATCTCTGCACTATACTCCTGCCCAAACGCTAGAGTTTGGTCCTCGGGCTTCCTCTCATCATCATTTGAGATAAAAAATCGCACGAGACAAGGCTGCCCACTATCCCCTATCATTTTATCCCTAGTAATTGAACCACTAGCGAAACACATCCAATGTAACCCCCTGATAACAGGAATTCCCATTGGCAACTCACAGCATGAAATTGGCCTTTATGCAGATGATGAAATCCTTTCCTTACCCAACCCCCTGCAATGGCTACGCAATCTCTAAACAATACACCAGAGTACAAACGCCCACAGTCTCTGCTCGGAGCTTAGGACTGCACTGCCCACACCTAACAAACAGTTGCTGCTAAATCATGAATCATATAAAAAATCAAACACTTGAAGTCATAGTATTTGTAGCAGCGCTAGAGCATCCCCAATGTTCAAACATGATCAATTCTTCAAGTGAGATAGTCACAGGTGATTGGAATGTCCACCTTCCACCATCACTCGAACACCACGTGGAGAAACAAGGGTCCCCCTTAGGGGATGCACTTACCAGAACCAGGTAAGTAATAAGCCTTTGGGGGTACTTCACCAGAATCCTTCTCCTTGGTATCCTATAACCACTAAGTGGGGCTTAATTGCTTCAAAAGCAAGTCCCACATAGTGTAAAACCGTCAGACTTTAATGGATCCCACAGTACAACCCTTAAAATAGCACTCATAATGAAACTTTAAAAAAAGGCATGTGAATTAAACATGGTATATCACCACTTCTGGAGTCGGCATCGGAGAACGATATGGAGCCAGCCGTATCAGTCCTGCGTGTCCTCCCCCTCAGTGAGCCGTCAATATCCACATCCAGTACGTCGCTAGGTCACGCTCTGACACGTTTCGTCACTTCCGACTTCAACAGAGGGCGTCTTTTATTATGACAGTACTGAATTCAACATAATTGCCCCACATGAAGGTGCTGCTCATTATTCGACCCTGCAGATTGCAGATTTGTCTACGCAATCTCTGCCAATTAATAGACAACTATAATTCTCTCACCTTATAGAAATGAAACCATTCCAAATGTCAAATGCTATCCCTAGGTCTAGACTCATCCCTTAAATTAAAAATCACAAACCTTGTTTCTTTCTCATGGGCTCCACTTGCAACCTTACAATATCTTGGCATTCAACTAACGACACCTAGTACCAAAATCCTACCACACAACTTTGCATCCCTAATTACTAAGATTTCACAATCAATTAATAACATGCAATCGCTTACACCCTCCTGGGCAGGCCACATAGCTCTCACAAAGATGTTCATCCTCCCACAAATTCTGTACATGTTCAGAACCCTACCGGTGCCACTCCTGTCAGCACATCTAAGAAAATTACAATCAATAATAAACACCTTCATATGGCAAAGAAAACATCCACCCATAAAAACCACCACCCTCACCCGGCCTACAAAACACCTAGGCCTTGGAGCCCCCAACCTCTCTCTGTACTATAAAGCATTGATTCTCTCCCAATCAAAATCCTGCTGGAACTCTTCTTCTGACTGTCCTTGGATGCAAATAGAACGTGAAGCGCTCAGAATAGATCTCAAATCCCCAATAGGAGCGACCATTCTTCACCCCTATCCTAAGCAACACTACCTAGATACAACTGCAGCAATCTTCAAAGTATGGTCTTCCCTTATAGAGACGCCAAGCACCATCTCCCTCACATCACTTCAACGAATACCACTAAGCTCCCTGCAATACATCATCCCAGCTCAACTATACTCTGAAAAGACGTTCTGCTCCTTCCAAGATTTGCAACATACCTACTCTATTCCAAGAACTTCTTTCTTCATATACTTGCAAATACGACACACATTGCACAATATACATATTGGAGAATCTCCTCGTGTAGACCACCTTATAGAACTCATTGACTCCCCCAACGCCACTTGCAAGGGACTATCTCTGTTTTATTCTCTCCTAAATACCGCCACCAATACTGGCAAACCCTCTACATTGCACAATTGGGAGCGAGCCCTATCCTTCATAGCGCCACCTGATGAGTGGCAGACTACCTCAACCCTACCATTAAAATACTCCCATAGCATCTCCTACTGGGAATCCTCACAAAATGTTTACATAACTGGTATTTTACACCATACAGACTAATGAAGATATACCCAGACCACTCTCCTCTTTGCTGGAGGCAGTGTGGCGATTCGGGTACCCTATCTCACATCTGGTGGCACTGCCCCAACCATACAGAACTTCTGGTCTAAAGTTTTCCAATTAATTACCAGCATCACTGGGATACAAAAGTTACCTGACCCTAAACCAACTCTTCTAAATCTACACATGAACTCATGGCCTGTTGACTTCCACGCAATAATTGCCCATACCTTCACAGCAGCTCGTCTAACCATAGCACGCTACTGGAAACTCCCTATTCCCCTGGAATATAAAGCCTTCCTCCAGATCCTCAATGAACCAGCTTCCTGCGAATACTCCTTAACCAGAGCCCACCTGCAACTACCTAAATTCATGCACCATTGGTCTCCATGGCTTAACCATCCCAAATGCTCTCTTCAACTATAATCGATTGGACACAACTTTGATGATCATCCCGTAAACCAAAAGAGATTGTGAATTGAATCCAATACTCCACAAATAAGGACTTGCATCTGAGATATAGACCACCACCTCATCTTTAACAATCAACAACTCCCCATCAGGGGACTCCTACTATAAGGAATGCCTACCATCCTAACTCAGAGGAGATTGCACCACCCCCCCGCCCATCTTCTTCTCTCTGTTCCTTCTGTTACCCTCTATCTCACTTCTTTTCTTCTTTCACCTTAAGGTCTTCTATGACCTATATTGGTATACTGTATACGCACCTATTCATTCAGTTATAGTTCCTATCGAAATGTACTTTATCTGTCAACACAGGGCAACTTACCAACATCCCGCTTGTTGTATTTCATATAGTTGACAAGAATTTTATTAATGTTCTCGTTGTCAACAATATCGAGTGGTGACGCCTCACCACCCCCTGCCACAGCAGTTTTTTCCGGGATGGGGTGACGGAGGACAAGGTGAGGTACTCACCCTCCAAGTGTATTCTACATATCTCTTACTTCTATACTTACCAATGCATGACAATTCTGCTATGTAAACCCCTGTTAATTCACTAAAAATTAATAAAAAAACTACAAAAACTATTGGTTAAAAAAAAAAAAATCTAAAAGTCACTCGACAATTGGCGGTCAAAGACCGATCACTTTGGGGACCCGGTACGGCCGAACCATAGGTGCTGTAAGTCCCAAACTTAGACCAATTGTTGCCCAGGGGGCCTCTCCATGTGACCCACGTTTGGTATTTTTATCAGCTATGGTTCGGGAGAACAGTGTCCCCAAACCAGGTGTCACCCTCCCATAAACTCCAATGTTAAGTACAAAATTCACCCGATGATTGCCAGTCAATGACCGATCAATTTGGGGACCCGGTACGGCTGAACCATAGGTGCTGGAAGTCCAAAACTTAGACCAGTTGTTGCCCAGGGGGCCCTCTCTTTTATCGGCTATGGTTTGTGAGAACGGTGTCCCCAAACCGGGTGTCCCCCTCCCATAGACTCCAATGTTAAAGACCGCTAGTGAAAGGCGGTGGTGCCGGGCCCCTTGAGATGCTGAGGCCCCTTACAACAGTACTGCCTGTACCCCCCTGATGGCGGCCCTGTGTGCACTGAAGGAGCCGGCCGAGGGTGCTATTTCTTCAGTAAGTATGCTGTGATTGGCAGCTCCCGTGTGAATGCGCAGGAGTGACGTCATTGCGGCTCCAGCCAATCACAGCTCTGGAGCCTGTGCTGTGATTGGCCGGAGACCGTGAACCCAGAAGAAGCTCCAGGAGACATATCGCCGGTCACAGCGGTATGCGGGGACCTCTACAACAGTGTTGATCTAAGGTAAGTATTTCATTCTGAGCTAGTATGCCAAGCATACTAGCTCATTATGCCTTTGTCTTGCAGGGTTTTTTTTTCAGGGTTTACAACCACTCTAATATTAGACACAATAGTTCTATTGTGGTCCCAATAAACTGTGAATCTTCACCCATGATTCTTTAAGCAATCAAACTTGACAGTGTTCCACTACCGGTCAGCATACACGCTCACCTCATATAAAGACCCATAAACAGGTCCAATAGTGCTTTTAAATGTAAGCATCCACTATGGTCTCTCCAGTAACTTTAGGGGACATGAATCCTATAAATGGCAGGAATCCTAATAGGTAGGTAGGCTCAAAAACACAAGCAAGGAGTTTCCATAGTCCAATAAGTTTATTAACTTTACTTGTAAAACATTAAATAGCCACTCACAATGTGTATCGGCAACATAGACTCAATATCTCATCAAGGTGTGCTAAGATGACCGAATTTCAGTAAGGACGGGAAGTGGCATCATCCAGCTTCCGCTCCAAAGCTGGGCAACGTCACTTCCTTTCATTACCGGAAGTCGGCCATCTTAGTACACCTTGATACGTTATTGAGTCTATGTTCCTGATACACATTGTGAGTAGCTTTTTAATGTTTTAGCATTGAAGTTATTAAACTTATTGCATTATGGAAACCTCTTCTTGTGTTTTTGAGCCTACCTACCTATTGATTTTCCTGCCATTTAAGGAATTCATCTCCCCTGAAGTTACTGGAGAGACCACCATGGATGCTTACTTTATAAAGCGCTATTGGTCCTGTTTATGGGTCTTTAAATGAGGTGAGCCTACATGCTGGCCAGTGGTGGAGCACTGTCACATTTGATTACTTGAAGAATCACTGGTGAAGATTCACAGTTTATTTGGGACTACTATAGAACTTTTGTGACTAATACTAATCTTGCACTTCCACCATTTGATGGGGCAGGAGCTTCTTCGAGTGCATTATATGTTTTGTGGTCCATTTTTTTAGATGGTTTTTGTTTGTATTTGTATTGTAGTGTAGAAGCTCACAAACTATACAATTCAACTCTTGTGCCCTTGCCCAATTTCTTCAAAGTTGAGGGCTTTACTTTTATTTTTCCTAGCTTTTCTATAGATTTTATATCTGTTGTGACTGCAATGTCCAGTGGTCATTTCAGGTCTATTATGGCTGGATATAAAATCAGGGTTTCTTACTCTCTCATCCCCTGTGTGAAAGTGCAATAGGATGCTAAGAAACTGAGCACTGCATTAGAGAATTGACAGGTAGAGGTAGACTTGGTAGAGGTAGGAAAGAAGCAAGAACCTGAACAGCTTCCTTGTCATAAGACCCAAACCCTTGCATCATTTGCAAGATTGTTGTATTCTGGGCTTTTCAAAGTAAATGAAGGCTGTGCTGATGTTTTGGCACTCCAGTGCATGGCTTCTGTGGCTTTAAATGTAGTGGATTCTCCATGTCATGGACAACAGGTTAATTTATAATCACTCCTGAATGCTGATGAATAAAACTGATTTAAATTTAGAGATTAGGGTGTCTTTAAAGTGACGAGTTGTGGCCCTCACTTTACCAAGATGAATACAAACATCTCGGATCACCAATCTGATCCTCTTTTTATGTTAACTCAGTTCATAGTTCCTATCCTCTACAAGCTTCTTCTCCCCCTTCCCCTACCCATGGACTATTGGTACAGGCTCCTAATTGAATTCTGGTGCATTCCTACCTGTAGATTCACCTTTAATCGCTTATTAGACCAGGTTCTCCACATCACAATGGGAGTACCCAATGCCACAATAACCCTTAGAACCAAAGATGCCTATTAAATGTGTGTCAATTAATGTGAATGGACTAAACCATCCGGCGAAGAGGTTTTCACTATGGAAAACAGCCACTGAATGCAAGGCAGATATTATAGCAGTTCAGGAAACTCATTTTCTTAAACAAAACCCTCCTAGGTTCGAGCATAGAGACTACCCCAATATTTTCCTTGCAAGTGCACCTGAGAAGAGGAAAGGGGTCCTATTGGCATTTAGAAACTCAATCTCCTTTCAACTGAAAGACTTCTTTCCTGATGAAAGCGGAAGATTTCTTATCCTGACAGGAGACATAAACAATCAGCCAATGACTGTACTCACGGTGTATGGTCCAAACTCACATCAACTAAGATTTGCTAGAAGACTATTTAAAAAAAATCACCTCAGTCAAATACGGGGATCTGTTGATATGTGGGGACTTTAATGCCACAGCTGATCCTGTGGCGAACACTACCTCTTCTTCTAAGGGCAGATTACCCGCCCTCCAAGTATTGTTTCATGAAGAGCAGGTTTATGATGTCTGGAGGTGTCACCATGCAACGGAGAAAGACTACACACACTTCTCCTCCAGACATCGTACCTACTCAAAGATTGACATGTTTGTGGTTGATCTAAATGTGCTCCGGAGGTCCTCCTCCTCCTCCATCAAGGACATCACATGGTCTGACCATGCGGTGGTTGAATTGGTGTTGGAGGAGAGGAACGCTCCGGCTCAGGCTCCCATATGGAGATGCAACGTTAGAAACCTCCAACATTCACAATGTAACACCCACATTAAGAAGCAACTCCAAGAGTATTTTGAGCTCAACGCCCCCACAATGTCAGACCCTTGGATTTTGTGGAACGCGCACAAAGCCTTCATCAGAAGGGTGTGCATTCAGCAGAATACGAGGATCAATAAACAGCACAAATCTAAATTAACTTTGAAATTAACAGAAATATATAAACTTGAAACCCTGAACAAACAAAAGCCCAATGAAGCTATTTCCAATTCACTCAGTAAACTAAGACATGAGCTCAGAATATTCTGGATGGAGCAATTTGACAAACACCTCAAGAGACTAAAGCTCACCCACTACGCACACTCGAATAAAGCAGGCAACTATCTAGCAAGGAAACTCAAGAAACAACAAGCTAAAACCAGAATATCACACCTTTTGCACCCCATCAATAAAGAGAAAATAACACACCCTCTGGAGATAGCGGATCAGTTCGCAGACTACTATAAATCCCTCTACAATTTAAAAGAAGACCCCAGTATCCACCAACCGTCTGAAGAGGAAATCAATACCTTCCTCAATAAAATAAAATTGCCCACCGTTACACAAGAGCAGCTTAACATGCTCAACGCCCCCTTCTCTGAGAAGGAAATTACACAAATCATATCATCTCTCCCAAATGGCTAATCACACGAACCAGATGGTCTCCCCAACGATTTTTATAAACTATTCCACAAAGAACTCACTCCCTATCTAGCAAAAGTTTTCACCAAAACAACTGACAAAGCAGCTCTCCCACAGGAAATGCTCAAAGCATATATAATAACATTGCCAAGACCAGGGAAAGACCTCACAATGCCACCTAACTTTAGACCCATTTCACTACTAAATTCTGACATCAAAATCCTAGCCAAGCTAGTAGCCCAAAGAATTATGAATATACTACCACAATTAATTCAGAAAGACCAAACTGGATTTGTCACTGGGCGCCAAACTTCTGATACCACCAGGAGGGTCATCAACATCATTAACCACGCAGCTAAAACCCGAACGCCTTCTCTGCTCCTAGCATTGGATGCAGAGAAGGCGTTCGATAGAGTACATTGGCACTACATGAATATGGCACTACAGAAATATGGGTTTGCAGGAAAAATCCTCTCCACCATATTAGCGCTCTACTCCTGTCCCTCGGCGCAGGTTTACACCTCTAATGTACTATCTAAACAATTCCCAATTACAAACGGGACAAGGCAAGGCTGCCCCCTTTCCCCTACAATTTTTAACTTAATTCTAGGACCATTGGCTGAGTCAATATGCTCCAACTCCTCAATTTCGGGATTTACCTTTAGCAACAGACAACACAAACTAAATTTATTTGCAGACGACATCATTTTATTCTTAACGAAGCCCAAAAAGTCACTAGAATCGGCATACCAAACAATACAAAAATTTAACAAAGTGTCTTATTATAAGATTAACACCTCCAAATCCATAATTCTCGACCTGGGAATACCCCAAACAATAGCCAGAGATATACAAACTCGCTTCCCCTTTGTCTGGAGTACATCAAGTGTAAACTACTTAGGGATTAACCTAACCAAATCAACAGATCACTTAACCTCCGCCAATATCACCCCACTGATAGCAAAAATATCCAAAGAACTCGCAAGTTTCTCTAAATGCGAAATCTCCTGGAGCGGAAGAATAGCAGCATTTAAAATGAATATTCTACCTCAAATTATCTATATGTTTAGAGCCCTCCCAACTCCCATTCCACTGAGCAACCTAAAAATGCTGAAAAAACAGATATCCAAGTACATATGGCTAGGAAAAAGAGCAAGGTGCTCTGAAAAAACTCTCACAAAACATAAACTCGCAGGGGGGGCAGGTCTACCCAACTTAGTGGATTACTACTGGGCAGTATGCTTAGAACAACTGAAATACTGGGTTCCAAAAGGAGAGACTCCCCTATGGGTGGAAATAGAGAGAAGTGTAGCTGAAACCCAAGATCTCAGGGAGTTATTACTGTTGGATACATGGATTAAGCAGGATTTATCCCAGCTTCCACTCCCTACACAAGCGTCTTTAGAGGCCTGGAGACATATCTCAGACCAAGCAGGGAAAAAAGATATCCTAACTACAAATCCACCACACATCAATATATTTAGGAAAATACTAAACCCTCTCAACACCAAACCTTTAACAACCTGTGGTTTACATTCTATCCATCAATTGTAAGATGACCATGTCCTCAAATCCCGAACACAAGTGATGAACAAATTTAACATCCCCCAACAACAGCTATATAACATAACCCGCATAATACACTTTCTTTCCAAACACCCTCTAACAAAACTATTGGTCAATGAGAAAGCATGGGACTTCCTCAAGGCCCCCAATAAGGATAAGAAAGGAATCTAAATTTTTTACAATATACTAAATGACAAAAAGGTCTTCACAAAAACACCCCCAATGCTCAAATGGGAAAAAGAGCTGAACAAAACCTTCACGGATGAACAATGGCACAATGCCTTCAAAGCTATCGCCCACTCATCCCATTGTACCCCCCATTGGGAGATGTCCTTAAAAATATCCACTAGGTGGTACTACACCCCGTACAGATTAGCAACATTCTCCTCACAAAACTCTCCCCAGTGCTGGAGAGGATGTGGCCAAATAGGGAACCTTCTCCACATTCTTTGGGAGTGCCCAGCACTAACCAGACATTGGAACTCCATATTCCACAAACTAGTGTCCATTACGGGAATACTCAAGAACCCTTGCCCACATCTAGCCCTACTAAACATTGGCATTGACACATACCCACCTGACCTGAGACCTGTAGCAACACACATACTCCTAGCGGCTAGATCTCTCATACTAGAAAAATGTGGAAAAACACGAGTACCCCCAACCGATCCGAAGTCAACAAACTAGTCGACATAAACGTTATCTTTGAGAAACACTTAGCCTACAACTCCCTTACCTTCTCTAAACACCAGAAGTGGTGGAACTCCTGGCCTAGTCCAAATTTGTAGGACTGCATGCAAGTTAACAATTTTGTATGGATATCAATAGAGCCAATATTAAATTACAATAAATACTGAATTGTTACTACCTGTACTTTCCCCTTCCCCTCCCCTCCCTTCCTTTTTCTTCTGTACCCTTACCCTGAAAAATACAATAAAAAACTTTGTTTAAAAAAGTGACGAGTTGGAAACCCCGCATAAGCATCAGCTTTGCTTGTTTACATCTGCAGTTTCTGTGCACTTTTGTTTCAATGTTTTTATTGAGGTTGCAATGTACAATACATATAAAGAAACAGCATATATTCTGGATATACAACAAACATCCTGTGCAGGTAATGATATCGAAGTCCAGCTGCAACTGGAACCACAGTACAAGTATGATAAATTGTATATAGGGGCCTAGGTGCCCATGGCTCGAGCCTAAAGATATTCCCTTTTTTGGAGTAACCGGTTTTTGTATCCCTCCGCCCAACCACCCCAGTAGGGAATTTGCTGTGGGCAGGTGGGGGCACCACTGGTTGATGATTTTTATAGTCGTTTTATTAGTCATCATCTGATTGAAGATGTTCTACCTATATCAGGGGCTGGGTATCACGTGGGGTATGGTAGATCTCGATATCCAGATCATGGGCCTGTTGGTTTTGAGAGAGGGAGCGGTCATGGGGTAAATGTGGGGGAATGGAATGTGGGAAAGCAGGGGGGTTCCAAAACACTGTGTGCAGCCAATGCTGTCCTGTTTGGACCGCAAAGTGACTAGTAGTGAAGTAACTAGTCATCTCTTTTTGGTGAGGATGGTATCAAACTCCTGCGTTTGCGAAATGCTGCCAGCATGCCCATATTTTGCGAAATTTCATTGTTGTTTCTCTGGCTTGGTGGACAAGGTCCTCCATGTCTGTTTAACCCTGAGAAGCCATTCCCGTATTGTTGGGGGTTTTTTGTCTCGCCAGTGCTTAGGGATACACATTTTGCCCGCATTTATAAGGTGAAAGATTAGAGATTTTTTATATTCTGCTTGTGTAATAGATGTATGGTGGAGTATGTATTGCGCTGGGGTATAATCTGGGGTATAGGTTGTTATTTTAATTATATAGAGGTGTATTTCTTCCCAAAAGGGTTTTATAAGGGGGCACTCCCACCGTATGTGGAGTACAGATCCTGTGGCCTCTTTGCACCTCCAGCATAGCGGGGATACGTTTAGGTGGTATTTATGTAACCTGTCCGGGGTTTTGCACCATTGTGAATAAAGTTTGTAGCTACTCTCCTGGATAGAGACGTTTGTTGATCCTTTATGGATATGGGTGGAAATGTGTCCCCAGTCCTCCTTTGATAGGTCCATATCCAGCTCCCTCTCCTTGTTGCATTCTCTTTGGGGTCGGCATTTGCAAAAACCAGGCCGTAGATCAAGGAGATTAAATGTCTTTGGGGTTCGGAGCTGGTGCAGGTGTCCTCAAAGGGGGTACATGGCCTGTGCCAAATCAAGTTTGGTTTAGTAGCAGTTAGGTAATGCCTGATTTGTAGCTATTTGAAAAAGGTCAGATTTAGGCCTGGGAGAAAACTAGACAAACTTTGGTAGTCGATAAACTTATTTTGCACATAGAAGGATTCGGCTCTGGAGAAGAGGCTAGGTTTAATTTTCTGTTCAGGGCTGAAAAGGTTCGTAGAGTGGGGCCAATTAATGGGTGGGCCAAGCTGCTCTTGGGGGTCCTGTTCAAGGGAAACCATGGCATGTGTGAAATTGGCAGGTGGGAAAAAGTTCCCTCCAATCCAACCCAATCTTTTGTGTTCATGTGGACATGCCATTCAACTACTCTTGTCAGCTGGGATGCCCAGTAGTATTTTTGCACGTCAGGAAGTCCTATTCCCCCTTTTAGTGTGGGGGTCGTGAGTCTCTGTCACTTTATACGCGGGTGATTGGAGGACCAGATGAAACTCCTGCACATCTGCTTGTATCTGGTGAAGAATGATTGGGGAAGTTTGAGTGGCAAGGTCTGAAAAAGGTAGAGGAGACGGGGAAGAACTGTCATTTTGATGACCGCTGCTCTCCCAAACCATGAAAAATGGCCTTTGGCCCATCTGGAGAGTTCTCGGATGATGTCAAGAATGGGGGGGTAATTACATGTATATAGTTCATGCAGTTTGACGGGGAGCCAAATGCCGAGATATGTGATGGCATGGGGGTCCCAGATAAATGAAAAGTTTTGCTGGCATTGGTTCAGAGTAGCTGTGGGGAGGGAGACGTTTATGGCCCTAGATTTGGAATAGTTTATTTGTAAGTTGGAGAGGTAATTGAAGAAGGAGAGGTCTTTAAGGAGGTTGGGTATTGTGATAATGGGGTCCGTCAGAAATAGAAGGACATCATCCGCATAGGCTGCAAGTTTATAATGTTTACCTTTAATTTCGACTCCCTTGATATCAGAGTTTGCCCTGAGTCTGTGAAGTAAGGGTTCCATGGTGAGTATAAAGAGCAGTGGGGACAGCGGGCATCCCTGGCGAGTACCATTCGTCACAGAAAAGGCATCCAACAGGCGGCCATTGACTTGAATCCTCGCTGTTGGGGATTAATAGAGTGCTAGGATAAAGTTGAGCATGCAATTACCCAGTCCCAGCGATTTCAGTGTGTCCGACATATTGTCCCAGGCCACTCTGTCAAACACCTTCTCTGCGACGAGTGATAGAAAGAAGCCTGGTTTGGAGGATGTAGAGAGCCAGTGATGTATACTAATGGCCTTTAGGGTATTATCCCTAGCTTCCCTTCCTGGCACAAAGCCCACTTGATCTAGTGAAATCAGTGTCGGGAGTGGGGGGAGTAGTCAGTTCACTAGGATTTTTGCGTATAGCTTTATATCAACATTAAGGAGTGAAATAGGTCTGTAGTTGGCCATAGTAGATGTATCTTTAACTGGTTTTGGAATCATGGTTATGTGTGCCTCTAGTAGGTCTGGTCTTGGGCGTGTTGATGAGGGCAAGGAGTTAAATGTGGTTATAAATTGAGGGGGTGCAGGATGTCTGCGAACGATTTGTAGTAGCTGACGGTCAGGCCGTTTGGTCTGGGGCTTTTACCCACTTTTAGTTGATTAAGGGCCAGTCTAACGTCATTGGTGGTGATAGGTCTGTCTATTTCAGCGGTTTCTGTGGGCGTGATGGATGGGGGGGCCGTACTGCCTCAAGAATTCCTCAATCGCTTGTTTCCTATCGATGCTCCATTGGGTCATGGTCGGGGTTGGTAGGTTATATAGCTTTTGATAGTACTGTCTAAACTGCTCTGCAATACCTTCGGAGGTCGCGATCTGTTTTTCGGTAGGGTCGGTTATGGTGTGCATGGTGGAGGCTGCTTTTTTGGTCTGTAGGGCCCTCACTAACATTTTCCCTGATTTATTTCTGAACGTGTAGAAAAGTCGTTTAGTTAGTATGTATTTACGTTTAATTACTTTCCCCAGTTCTTTTCGTAACTCCTCCCTCGCTTGTATTAACTCGTTTAGAGTGCTGGTGGCCAGGGATTGTTTGTGTACCTTTTCGAGAGAGCTAATGCGAGTTAGAAGTTGTTGTGCTGTATGTGCATTTCTGATTTTCTTCCGTATGGCTGCTAGAGAAATTAATTCTCCATTAACAACACATTTATGCGTTGTACCAGCAGCTCTCTGGGGATATGTCCCCTCTTGTATTGTCTTCACAGTACTGGGATAAATGTTTGTTGAGTTTCTGTATGTTAGCTAAGCCGTGCAAGAGGGAGTTGTCTAGGTGCCAGATGGGTGACCGAGTGGGTCCAGTTGGAAAAGTCAGGGACATGGAGATGAAGTTGTGGTCCGAGAGAATCATGGGTTCTAAATTTGCTGTTTGAAGAAGGTCTAGGTCCATCTGAGAAAGAAAGAAGTAATCAAGTCTGGTGTATTTGTTGTGTGGCGGTGAAAAGAACGTGTAGTCCCTAGTATTGGGATGGAGGGTGCGCCAAGTATCGTGGAGTGTAATGTTGGTAAGTGCTGTTTTGATTGCTCTAAGGGCTCGATATGTAATTATGGTGGACCCTGTGGAAGAGTTTTGAGTTGGTGAGAGGGCTACACTGAAGTCCTTTCCTACAATCAGAATACCGGAGTAAAAGGTTAGGAGTTGTTGCAGTGTATTTCGAAAGAAGGGAACTTGATGTTTCTTAAGGGCGTATAGATTAGCTAGGGTGATCGGCTTGTTGTATAGTGTCCTCTTTAGGAAGATGTATCGGCCTAGTTTGCCTCACATAGTCTTGAATTTGTAAGGGGCAGTTTTTGGAGATTAGGATTAAGACTCCTTTAGATTTGTATGTCTCATTAGGTGCGTGGTGAGCTGTTGGGTAGAAATGGTTCTGTAATTTGGGGATGTAGTCAGCTCGGAAATGGGTTTCTTGCAGAAACACTATGTCCGCTTTCGCCTTACATAAGGATATCATCAGTTGCTATCTTTTTTCAGGTGTATTCAGTCCATGAATATTGATTGAAAGTAGATTAAGTTTGGGAGCAAGGCGTATGTGATTCTGGCCAGTCATGATTTGCTTGTAGAGGTCTGCACACAGTGTTTTAGCGGTTATTGGAGGTCTTCGGGGGGGGGGGAGGAGGAGGGTTGGGGAATGGGGAAAGGAGCTGTCGACTCCGATTAACCGAACCTTGCCAAGTATTAAGGGGGGTACCTGCCCACCCTCGTCCGGAATCCCTGGGTACGATCAGGTACAGTGTGTAGATAGGGTAGAGAGGAGTATCAAAAGATTAGAGGTGAAACTGGCGCTGCTCAGTTGGAATTTTGAATTTAAGTGCCCTGGGTATAGAATCTCCAGCAAGCTGGTGCATAAGAACTATATCTATTTTGGTCCGGACACCCTGGGGTTAAATGTCTAATCCTTACCCCTTCCTATGATAATAGATGGATAAATTGAGGTAGTTTAAAATTGGAGCACGTATAAATAGAATATATATATATCTGTATGTTTTCGTTACAAAACAGTGGTTCCAAGAGTGTAAAGGGATGTGAGAGTTAAATATATAGTACAACTTGCAATATACAGGTATATATAAAAACCGTTAAAGGATTGGTAAAAGAGGGGGGTATAAATATACATCACATGAGTAAAATCTTACAACAGGTAAACCACATGAATAAACTGCAAAACTGGTACTTGAATTTAGGCTAATATACTAAAAAGCCATATGCAATTCCATGCAAAAATAGATTTGTGCAAATTAGCAAACGAAGGACTTAATGTGTAAAGTGCCTACAAAGCAACCATTGTGCAATATACTAATTATAAAAATGTGCCAACAAAAGGTTGGATGTGCCAAAAAGAGGAAACAAAACAAAAACAAAAAGACAAAGAAAAACAGTCTTGTAAACGAGGATGACGATCTCCAGGTGATATGATTAAAGTGCTATGTGTTAGTGCTAAAGGAGATGTCAGAGATGTCCTCAGATTATCAGGTGCACAAAGCAGTTTTGCTGTGAGAAGGACTTTTCTCCAATGTGATTAGTGGTGTGCTTGATGTTCCACCTCCTGCACTGCAATCGTGGGAGCACTCACCAGAGAGCGCTCCCCACTGAAGGGGTACACGCTTAGTTGTATCTCCTGGGTATTTGTGTTCCTTCCCTTGGGTTTGTGTGCAAGTATGCAGGTAAAGGTAAGACCATCCAAATGTCCGTCTTCTCTGTTATATTCTCCGCGAATACACCATACAAGCAGAAACAATATCTTGCGCAATATCCTTTTGGTATTTTATTTGAAAAAAGTATAATAAACACTCACATGTCAGCAAGAAAAAAGCAGCAGTCACTTTTCCAAATAGAAATGGATATCCGCCGTGTCCTCTGCGGTTCACGGCATACGAGACTGGAAGTGACGTGTGACGTTTTGGCCCCGCCCAACATCAAGCACACCACTAATCACATTGGAGAAAAGTCCTTCTCACAGCAAAACTGCTTTGTGCACCTGATAATCTGAGGACATCTCTGACATCTCCTTTAGCACTAACATATAGCACTTTAATCATATCACCTGGAGATCGTCATCCTCGTTTACAAGACTGTTTTTCTTTGTCTTTTTGTTTTTGTTTTGTTTCCTCTTTTTGGCACATCCAACCTTTTGGGTTGCTTTGTAGGCACTTTACACATTAAGTCCTTCGTTTGCTAATTTGCACAAATCTATTTTTGCATGGAATTGCATATGGCTTTTTAGTATATTAGCCTAAATTCAAGTGCCAGTTTTGCAGTTTATTCATGTGGTTTACCTGTTGTAAGATTTTACTCATGTGATCTATATTTATACCCCCCTCTTTTACCAATCCTTTAACGGTTTTTATATATACCTGTATATTGCAAGTTGTACTATATATTTAACTCTCACATCCCTTTACACTCTTGGTACCACAGTTTTGTAACGAAAACATAGATATATATATATATTCTATTTATACGTGCTCCAATTTTAAACTACCTCAATTTATCCATCTATTATCATAGGAAGGGGTAAGGATTAGACATTTAACCCCAGAGTGTCCGGACCAAAATAGATATATTTCTTACGCACCAGCTTGCTGAAGATTCTATACCCAGGGCACTTAAATTCAAAATTCCAACTGAGCAGCGTCAGTTTCACCTCTAATCTTTTGATATTATTTAAACTACACATTTGTGGAGTTTCTGGTGACGGCAGCAGCTCATAGAGTAAAGATTCTTATCCGTTTGCGCGGAACATCCAATATTTAAACTCTAGGGTAGAGAGGAGAACTATCCTATACTGCCACACTGTGTGGGGGCTGGTATGGCTTTAGCTGTATAGGTGTGGCTGGGTTTCTTGTTGGAATCCGGCCACCGCCATAGGGTCTTGACTTATGTAAACATAGGGGAGGTTAAGGGGCTCAAAGATGTTTTGGGCTGTTTGTGTCTATCAGGTTATTTGGTGATCCTGGTTAGGAACATACTAATAGGAGTCTTACCCCTGGATCAAGTGATGGTCCTATTGCGGTCATTAACAGGGTCAGGAGTAATCTGGTGGCATTGCTGCCTGTATGATTTAATTAACGTCCGCCTGTTGAACTTATAGTTTCCGGATGGCCCGTGTTGAGGTTGGTAGCGTGTATATCTAATGTCAGCCTTTGGTCAGCTTTTAGGTTACGGTCTGCTTATCGTATCTGTAACTGTAAACCTCCATACTTCTGTGTCATATGGACTGGCCTAGTAAGGGCTTAGTCGTGTCACAATCTAAAGTTTTAACCTTTTTAAACTTTTTAACTTTTGACAGTTCAACAATTCAACCTTAACATTAAACATTTCAACATTTCAGCCGTAGAGTCAAGCATCTTTCCATTCTGCATCCTCCCTCAAAATGTTCTGGTATGGGTATTAGGTCCGGGAGTGGTCTGGTTAATGGGTGATCGGAATTGTTTAAAAATTCCTCCTACCCGCCTGTCCCTAGTGTACCTGGGGGGTGTGTCCCAGAGGGTTAAGACCTAAAAAATATACATGCTGGGTTGTAGGCAGAGGGTGCGATGCTGTCATCGCCTGCTCAGCATAAGAGCCAATGCGGCAGTTGCTGCATTCACACAAATCCATATGAGGTCTTACCATTGGCACTGTGTTACCAAGGCTCTGGTCTGCCTTATAATAGTTCAAGGTATCAGCGCAGTCTTAATAGGTTTTTGTATCAGTTGGATTCCCGTAAACCTAGTACAGAGTGCATACTTAAAAAGTATGGGGAGGGGGAGTTTGTGAGGGAATCCTCCAGGGGTGTATCAGCTGTGAACCATTGGGCTGATTCTGCCAGGTTTTCTCCCACTGTGTGGGGGGGGGGGGGTGCCTGGAACATTCATGGTTTAGTGGGATGGATGGGGGGATCAGGCAAAGTCTATAGTCTGTAGTGGGGGCAGTTTATCTGTTGTTTACAAACCCTGTTGGGTCTGGCTCCTAAAAATGTGGGAGCACATTATTTAAATTCAGTCATTCCCATTCGTGGCAATCGACCATACTTCAGCCCCCTATTCTCTGTTTGTGATATGGTAGTAGGGGGGTCTAATCGTCTATGGGTGATAGGAAAAACAGTATATATCTGCTTATCTGCAAATTGGAGGTCGGATGCATTGGCGGTCGGATGGAACTCTGGAGTCGCTCTTCAGCGGTCTCTGTGGGCTCTTCACGGTTGAGGTGAATACTTAGGACTTGAGCTCTGTTTGAGATCGCGGTGTTGGGTGTGAGATCTGTTTCCCAACGGGGAGTGGTGTCTACGGCAGCGGGTGTCTTGTGCTTCCATGGGTTCTTCCCTGCGTTGTCCTCGTCTGGCTGGGGGGCGATGAAGCTCGGCATACCAATCAGGGATGTCTACCAGCGGGATGTTAAGAGTATCACAGAACGGGCGTATGTCCTCTGGTACCCATAGTAGTGCAGTGCGGCCGTTTGAAGATGCGGAAAGACAAGAGGGAAACTTCCAATGACAGTGTATATTTCTTGTACGCAGGATCTCCAAAAGTGGTTTCAGGTCTTTCCGCTGCTGTAGAGTAATGGCGAACAGGTCTTGGAAGATCTTGATGCTGGCTCTCTCATATGATATCTGTATTCTGTTGTGCGCTTTTCTAAGGATTTCCTCCTTTAATTTGTAGTTTACAATGCAACAGATCACATCTCTAGGAGGATTAGCTTCTGTTCCCTTTGGTCTGAGGGCTCTATGGGATTCTTACCATTTTGATTTTGGACTGCGCGGGCTTGTCTACTAAATTATTGAATAGGCCCGTGACCGCGGCCTGTAGTTTAATTTCCTTCTATCTTGTTCTAAAATTGTGTATCACTTAACTAGGATGTTGCATGCTTACACTTTTTAGCCCCCCCCCAGCCCCACACCGTGGGTGGTAATTTTTTTTTGTTCCTGTCCCTTATGCCAACCGCGGCCTGTAGTTGTTCAGGTTCCATGGATTCTGGAAGGCTGCAGACCCTCAGGTTATGGTGCCTCCCTCTGTTATCCAAGTCTTCAATATTGCGCCAGAGGTCTCTAAGCTGACGGGTCTGGGTGTCTAACTTGTGCGTTACTCTGTGCAGAACTGCATCATGTTGTGCCGTTGTCGTTTCCACCTTTTGTACTCTGCCAGATAGCGTGTGGATGTTCAGGTGGAGCTCCGCAATGGCGGCCGACGAGGTGTCTTTAATGTCTGCCGAAATAGCGTGGAGGTCATGGATGCTCAGCTGAGTTGGTAGTGGGGAACTGTCGAGCTCTCCCGGTCCCGCAGGTGTAGACGCGGGGAGCTAGCTAGGCAAGGTTGGGGATGCGGCCTGTGTATGGCTGTGGTGTGATGACGCCATGCCACTCCTCTGGCCCCGGAACGGTTCTGGAGGGTTTGGCTCAATCCACCTCTTTGGTCTCGGGGGAACAGGACCTTTAGGCAGACGACACTCGGGACACTGTGCCCATGCTGTTTAAGTGGACTGTAGTCGGTATTACCTCCGTGAGGCAACTCGGAAGTCCTACAGCGGCGGGAGCTCCTGTTCTATGCGGCCATCTTCCAGCACATCCAAACCACGCCCCTTATGTGCAATTTTGATACTAAAGTATTTCTTTACTGGTACTGGTCGATCTGACTATGAGGCTGATGGTGTTTTTACAAAGGAACTAGATGAGGATATGTATAAAAATTGTATTTCTATTATTTCCTTTCAGCCAGGGCTTTAATAGAATCACATGCCATTTTAAACTTTGCAAAATGTGTAAATTCAATGGATTATAAAATTTCCCCTCTTATCTTTATTAACACAGTTTTCGTGTGTAACCAAATGACCTGCCAAGGCAAATACTATAAATCTGCATACCACAATTTAAGCTACTTGTGAGCTGTGCAAATGATTCAAACCTAGATACTCTTTTTCCTCTTTAGTCATTTATTTTGCCTATTTGTTTTACTGCAAGGTGCCCTTTTATTACAAGCCTTGTTCAATGAATTAAACATGATGCAAACAAGATTTCAGAATATAAATGCAGAAAAAAAGAACACTTTTTAAAGCACATTTTATCTTTCAATGTATCTGTAACAAATGAAATGTTACATTGAATATAATGTAAAAGCGTTTGTTTAAAGATTAGATTAAAAAATTGCTGTAGTTCAAACATATAACAACATAGGTGTAAACATTCAGATGCAAGCTCTTGGGAAAATAATTGAAATCCTGCCTAGATGTAACAAATATGAAAATTCATTTATTACATTTTGGATTGTAATGTAAAATTGCCATACCCAGTCCTGCTCCAGCTGTCCTGACAGTGTTGAAAGGTTTATGAAGCTTTCCATTGCTGATCTCCGCTTTTACAGATGCTAGCTGCCTGACTGTCATATTAATTCAATAGCTTTAACACTTGTTTAAATCTAAAATCAAAAATGTACTATATATTGCAATTTACCAGTCCTTACCAGTAGCGTACTCACTCAGTGCAATGTATATGAAGGAGCAATGTTGTCACCCTAGGACAGGAAGTGTGTTAGGCAGGGGCGTGGCTAGGGAGAAAAAGCCCAGGGGCTTCAGCCCGAGGGTTGGTTTAACCACCTCAATACTAGGCACTTTCACCCCTAACTGCCCAGGCCATTTTTCAGCTTTTAGCACTGTCACACTTTGAATGACAATTGCGCAGTCATGTTACACTGTAACCATGTGAATTTTTTTATCATTTTCTTCACACAAATAGAGCTTTATTTTGGTGGTATTTAATCACTGCTGGGTTTTTTATTTTTTTAAAAAAAAAAAAAAAAAAAAAGACTGAAAATTTTGAAAAAAAATGTTTTTCTTAGTTTTTGTCAGTAAATTTTATAAATAAGTAATTTTTCTTCTTCACTGATGTGTGCTGATGAGGCGGCACTGATGGGCACTGATAGGCTGCACTGATGGTCACTGATGAGGTGGCATTTATGGGCACTGATGAGGCGGCACTTGTGGGCACTGATTAGGTGGCACTGATGAGGAGGCACTAATATGCCACACTTATGGGCACTTATAGGTGGCACTGGTGGGCACTGATGGGTGGCACTGGCAGGCACAGATATGAGGCACAGATAGGCAGCACTGATGGGCACTGATGGGCATTGAGGGGTGGCAATTATGGGCATTGATTGGCAGCAGTGGTGGGCATTGATGGGCAGCACTGATAGGCGGCACTAATAGCCAGCACTGACTGGCATCACTAATGGGCTCTGATTGGTGGCACTTGTGGGCACTGATTGCAAGCACTGGTGGGCACTGACTGCTGGCATTGGTGGGCACTTGTGGACTCTGATTGCTGGCACTGGAGTGGGCATTAGTTGCTGGCACTAGTGGTCAATTGTAATCAGGGCACTGATGATCGCAGCCATTACCAGTAAAAACAATGAAAAAAAATATGTAGAAGAATACATATCGGCCTAAACTGATGAATACATTTGTTTTTTTACATATTTATTTTAGAATATGTGTTATAGCAGAAAGTAAAAAAAAAATGTCGCTGTTTTTTTGTTTATAGAGCAAACAATAAAAACCACAGAGGTGATCAAGCACCACCAAAAGAAAGCTCTATTTGTGGGTATAAAGGACGTCAATTTTATTTGGGTACAACATCGCACGGCCGCACATTTGTCAGTTAAAGCTACACAGTGCTGTATCGCAAAAAATGGCCTGGTCAGGAGGTGGGTAAATCCTTCCGGAGCTGAAGTGGTTAACAAACCAAATGAGAGCAAATAGAGGTTGTCATTGGGCTTTTATATACTTTAAATTGCAGCAAAATTCAGGATTAATACATTTATAATATGTTACAAAATACAGCAACAGTTTATTTATTCACTAATTTAGTGCCAGTCACCAGGTGAGAGGATTCAACAGCAAATATTTAGCATGTACATAGTTAAAATGACAAATACTCTATATTGTCAAAAGTATTGGGATGCCTGCCTTTACACGCACATGAACTTTAATGGCAACCCAGTCTTAGTCCATAGGGTTCAATATTGAGTTGGCCCATCCTTTGCAGCTATAACAGCTTCAACTCTTCTGGGAAGGCTGTACACAATGTTTAGGAGTGTGTCTATGGAAATGTTTGACCATTCTTCCAGAACTGAATTTGTGAGGTTAGGCACTGATGTTGGTTGAGAAGAATTGAAGCTGTGTGTGTAAAGGCAGGCATCCCAATACTTTTGACAATATAGTGTATATCTAATGGTAGGCCCACTTTAACATTTTATATGTAACAGCCCTGGAATGATTATGGATCAACACTTCTGCCTTCTTTCCAATGTGCAGGTTCCTGTTCCAGGTCAGTGATTTCAAATATTTCAGCCAGGGACAGCCAAGCAACACGTATTTTTTACAAAGAGCTCAAGAATGCTGACCCAAATCTATTTATCTACCCCTCAGATCACTCCCACCGTCTCCTCATGTATTTCTAATTTACTAACAGATATATCAGCCTGGATGTCACATCACTTCCTAAAACTCAATCTATCCAAAACTGAACTTATAATTTTTTCTCCCCCATATGCCCCTTCCCCTGATCTCTCTGTCAAAATCGATGGCACAAATATAAACCCATCCCCATATGCCAAGGTCCTAGGTTTAGTTCTGGACTCTCCTTTAAGCCCCACATCCAATCACTGTCCAAATCTTGCCACCTCAACCACCGCAACATCTCCAAAATATGCCCCTTTCTAACCAACGACACAACAAAGCTCTTAATCCACTCCCTGGTCATCTCTTGTCTCGACTACTGCAACTACCTTCTCATTGGCTTACCTCTACATTGGCTATCCCCTCTTCAGTCCATCATGAATACTGCTGCCAGACTTATCCACCTTACCAATCGCTCTGTGTCTGCTACTCCTCTCTGTCAATCCCTCCACTGGCTTCCACTCACCCAACAAATTCAATTCAAAACACTAACAACTACTTACAAAGCCATCCACAACTCAGCCCCCAGTTACATCACTAACCAACTCGCCCCCAGGACTTTTCCAGAGCCTCTTCAATCCTATGGAACGCCTTACCCCAAACTGTCCGATTATCTTCTACTCTACTAGCTTTTAGATGAGCCCTAAAAATCCTTCTCTTCAGAGCAGCCTATCCTACCCACACCTAACAACTGTATTCTCATTTTCTCCATCAGCTCAGCTAAAGCGCTGCGCAAACTGTTGGCGCTATATAAATCCTGTATAATAATATTAATAATAATAAAGAATGACAGCCCTATATTTCTCTTGGTACAAGTTTTCTGCAAAGAAGATCTCAGATCTAATTAAAAGCCGAGCAATGTTTTAAAATGAAGAGCTGTCTAAATGACTACATACAACCAATTAAACTGTTTTAGTTGTAATGGTAGAGCAATTTATTTGAATGTAATTATCCGAAGCCCTTGAAAATTATATGACTGTGACTACCACCTTTATAACATCAGACCCATTGAAAGTCTCCAGGGACTTTGATACATATTTTTTTTTTTTTTCAGGCAAATGGCTGCTTTTCCGCTAAAATTATAATCTTGGATATGTGTGAACTGTCATCCCTCTTTCTCAGGTTGTATTCATATATGTGCATTAAAGTGATTGTAAAGGTTCATCTTTTTTTTTTTTTTTTTAATAACAAACATGTCATACTTACCTCCTCTGTGCAAGGGTTTTGCACAGAGTGGCCCCAATCCTCCTCTTCTGGGGCCCCCAGTGGCGCTCCTGGCTCCTCCCCGCATTGAGTGACCCGTTAGGGAAGAACTTTCCCTGGGGTTGCCCGTGCGGGCGCCCTCCCGAGTCCTGCTTCTGCGTCCCTTGACATAGACAGCAGGACTCGTCCCCATCCCCGGCTCCCGCGTCATTGGATGCGATTGACAGCAGCAGGAGCCAATGGCTGCACTGCTATCGATCTATCCAATGAGGATCCGAGACACCGGCTGGAGCGGGTGTGCTCATCCCCGGTGCGGTAACAATCAAGCTCAGGTAAGTAAACGGGGGCTCTGGGGCAGCTGAAACAGAAAAGGCTTTTCACATTAATGCATAAAATGCATAAATGTGAAAAACTGCAAGGGTTTACAATCCAAGGTAATATGTGGGTATATACTGTATGTGTGCCTCCATTCCTTTTAATGGCACTCTAACTCACATATACAAAAGTGAAAGCACACCTGTGTCATAGCGCATACAATGCATATATGTAAATACTCTGTAGTGTGCTGCATTGGAAAAGATATTGTGGGAGAATTGTTTTTTTTTGTGCTTTGCAGTGCATTATTGGAAGGAGATGCCTTCACATAATATGTAAAAAACATGTTACAGCATGTATGTTAGTGCACCACTACAATGTAAATAGGCCCTTTGGTAGTGGGGTGGCAGTTATACCCTATTGTTTATTTATGAAGAAGTGGTAGTACAGCTGTTGCATGGCAAGTGGGTAGGGAAGAATGAGAGGGAAGTCTGGGTTAATCCGGGTCCAGCACTCTATTTATGTTGGGCAGCATTTCGTATGAGCAAGAACTCCAATGTGCCTTCTCTATGGAATCCAAGCTAAACTGAGGCTTACATAGTGAAATGAACAGGAGCAGCCCTTTGTGATGAAAGTCCATGTTGGAAGACCTGATATTTCATATATGAGGTTAAATGCATTTATTATGTAGTAGTTTTATATTCCACGTAGCATACTTTTGCCAGCTGGAACTGGTAATGTTCTGCTTCGTGTTATTGAACTGTTGCATAACACTAGTCAGACAGCTTAACAATAATTCAGAAGTCAAGAAACGTGAGACATCAGATCTGTATGTATTCTTTTATCTGAATAACTTTGTAAAACTACAACATAAGCATAAACAAAACATATGTGTCAGTACATTAAACATTATACAGCAGCCTCGCTCCATCAGTGAGTATACTCACAGACAATTCCATCATTAGTCCAGGAATAGATCAAGAGCTCCTTTGCATGCAGTCTGCTAGATCCAGGAGCAATCATGAAAAGGAGGAAATACAGTTCCAGGTTAAAGGTTACTGCCTCTCACTCTGAGAAAAATACCACTTCCTGTCAGGCTCTGGCAAAATAATAACTAACTCTGACCACATCAAACTAACATTGCAGTATAATCTGTAACATCACATTGCACACATTTACTATGAACAATATGGGCAGAACAGGTACGTTTATGGATTGGAACTGGTGGGAAGCACCATGACCTGGGGCTGGGGTGGATTGGGAGGGAGAACTTTGAGTGGGAGGGAAAAGTGGAGGAAGATGTTGTGATCATGGGGGGGGGGGGGTGAGATGGGTGCGAGGGAGACAGTGACACAGGGACAAGGTGGGTAGGAGGTGCAATGAGCTTGGAAGCAAGGAGTGTGGGAGTTAGATGCTTTGACAAAAAACAATCCTCCTGCGCTCAGGCTTATTATTCCAAAAGGTGATGCAAAATAAGTAAATTCTTAGTAGATGTGAGTAGCTTTCCACACTCAAAGGATTTGCAGCCCTCCTCAGGACCATGGGCATCCAAAAGCACTAAAGAATACAAGAACAAGAGAAGGGCGCACCGACCTAGTGCAATACCGATTAACCACTTCAGCACCGGAAGGATTTCTTACTTTAGGACCAGAGCACTTTTTGTGATTCGGCACTGTGTCACTTTAAATGACAATTGTGTAGTCGTACCCAAACGAAATTTGCGCCCTTTTTTTCCCACAAATAGAGCTTTCTTTTGATGGTATTTGATCACCTCTGCATCATTTCTGATCACCGTTATAACCAAATAAAGAGCGACAATTTTGCAAAACAAACATTTTTTCTTACTTTTTGCTAAAATACAAATCCCCAAAAAAATATATAAAAAAAACATTTTTTTCGTCGGTTTTGGCCGATTTATATTCTTCCTCATATTTCCTCATATTTTTGGTACAAAAACCGCAATCGGCGTTTATTGATTGGTTTGCGCCAAAGTTGCCCCATTTACGGTTGATGAGAATTCATTTCTGGGGTTTTTATTTATTTTTTGTTTTTACCAGTAATGGCGGCGATCTGCGATTTTTAGCGATACTGCGATATTGCAGCGGACTATATACTCGATCGGTGCTATAAAAATGCACTGATTGCTGTGTAAATGCCATTGGCAGTGAAGGGGTCACAATGCTAGTTATCGCGGCTGCCGTCAGGTGACGGCGGTTCGCGATAATGAGTCACTTTGTCGCCGTCACGATGCAGCAGGCGGTCGGCAAGTGGTTAAAAAGTTTATTCAAGAATAATCAAATAAAAAAATATTCACAAACAGAGCAATTAAATAGGCACAACAGAGTTTAAGGCAACAATTGAAGTTTAAGGCTCTGAGGAAGAGGGTTCGCACTGGGAACGCGTCAGCATGGCCACATGGACACAGTCTGGTCTCCCTGCTGTGATGGAGCTCCAAAATAGTCCTGGAGGTGTTATGTTTACCTTAAACTCTGTTGTGCCTTTTTAATTGCTCTGTTTGTGAGTATATTTTTATTTAATTATTCTTGAATAAACGTTTTAAACGATATTGCACTAGGTCGGTGCACCCTTCTCTCTTGTATTAGTTAGATGCTTTGAAACAGGGGACTGAATGTGAGGTGGGTGGGAAGGATCATGGCCTACTCCTTGCTGTCATTCCTGATGGCACAAGTATTTGAGGAAATGGTTAAATGCGGAGATAGATGCAAAAAGTTCTGATTGCCAGGCAAAATAATAAACCCATAACTCTGATAGTTACATTTCTTGGCTGTCACTGTTTGTAGTAAGCCTATCGCTTTACATCTTCATGTGTTGGCTGCATACAGAGCTGTTATTCCATATTGAACTGTTAGCTATTTTTTTTTTTTTGTTTTTGAATAGAACATTGTACATTGTAGACATTTAAAAGTGATTGGGTAATAAATGTTACAGCTGTTACTGAGCAAACCCAGCAGATGGATGTGTGAGCTGAGGTTCAATAGTGCATTATTATATGATTTTTAGCCAGGTGTGTGCCTATACATTCTAGCGATGGAGCTTCAGGCTGGGATCACACTGGAAATGGCTCCGGTGCACAGAAGGGACCATTTCAGGTCCAATTTTTGGGCTGAATTCAGACAAGAAATGAACCAAAAGTCACACAGCGTATTTGTGCAAAATGCAACGGGCCTGCTACGGTCAAAGCCGGTCAAAATCTCCTGCTATTGTGAATTGGATGCGGAGAACCCGCATTGAATTCACAATGGGGTCAATCAAGCCTAAGTCCTAAATGCACCCATGACAAAAGATTTTTAAGTGACCACAGAACAAGCAGTTCACTTGCAGACACTCAGGGATTGATTTGAACGTGAAAGGCTGTTCACTATGCAAGGGGTGTTGCACTTTGCACTTTGCAAGGGAATTTTCCTCACTGCTTGCTAAATGTAGTGAATTTTCACATTGCAAAGAATATCCAATCACTTCCTTTGCAAAGTGAGCAATCTATTTGCCTTTAGTAAATCAACCCCTCTGTCTCTTAAACCTGGTAGCCACCTGAAAGGAGTGGAGTGTGTCACTGCTCTGTTTTATTCATTTGTATGTTTGTAGATAAAATGTAAAATAATGCATTTAGGTACCAAGAATATGAACTACTCACTAGGAGGAGAGCCACTGGGGGAAATCTAGGATGGAAAAGGACCTAGGTGTCCTAGTAGAGGACAGGCTCAGCAATGACATGCAATGCCAAGCTGCGGCAAGCAAAGCTAACAAAATTTTGGCATGCATCAAAAAGGGGATAAACTCCAGGGATAAATCAATAATTCCCCCCTGCAAGTCTTTGGTGAAGCCACACCTGGGGTATGCTGTCCAGTTCTGGGCACCAGTACTCAGAAAGAATGTCCTGGAGCTAGAAATGGTTCGGAGAAGGGCAACAAAGCTAATTAAGGGACTTAAGGACCTTAGTTATTAGGGAAGATTACAAGCATTGAACTTATTCCCTCTGGAGAAGAGACGCTTGAGAGGAGATATGATTTCAGTGTAAAAATACTGTACTGGTGACCCCACAATAGGGACAAAACTATTCCCCACAAGGGAGCACACAAAGACACGCGGCCATTCTTTAAAACTAGAAGAAAGGCGGTTTAATCTTAAACTGCGTAGAGGGCAGTAAGGATGTGGAATTCTCTTACACAAACTGTGGTTTCAGCTGGGAGCATAGATAATTTAAAAAAACAATTAGATGGGCACCTACGGGACAACAACATTGAGGGATATACAATGTAATTCTGACATAAAAGCACACACAAAGGTTGAACTTGATGGACTTGTGTCTTTTTTCAACCTCACTAACTATGTAACTATGCAATGTAATACATTTCTGTTTGAGCTAATGAACTCTATGAATTACAGTCCTTTTATCAAAAACAAGTACAGAAACCCTGGAAAAACACACTAAAAGGGCAAAAAGTATCAGTATGACATCTGAATTCAATAAAGGTTTCACAAGTATAGGAGGACTTAACTCTGCTAAGATAAAAGACTGCAACAAAGAGTTTAATAACCAATTTATGTTTTATATAAATTCACTACAATCTAACAGAAAAAAATCCAAACAATAACAAGTAATAAGGAAATGTGATGTTTTCTTAGTTTGGTATAATGGTAATTAATTGCAGTGTGAGAATTAGCAATTTCAACATATTTTCAGTTAGGGAGCTCTGTGATTAGAGGCATATCATGTCTTATAAATCCTGGAATAGTGGTTCTATGAAAATTCCAGTGTTCATTAGTGAGAATGGCTATAAACATAGAGACATACAGTACATCTGACCTGGGTATACTAATAACACTAGTTGAAGTAATGGATATTTTTCACTTCTTATGCACTAATACAGATAATTATGCAATAGTAATGTTGCAGAAAGTGCCCAGCTTTGTCAAATCGATTACTTCATAGTCGTTAGCTTGTCAAATACTTATGCTATTAGGTAAAAAATGAACTGCTGCACTACAGAGATCCAATTAAATCTAATGGTAAAATTTTGATAGAATAGAGACAGAATGTGGCCCCGAATAATGAGATAACTGTGTTCTGGAGATGGCAGTGTCTCTAAACTTTGGCAAAGGAAAGGCTTTAAAGGGTACGCAAATGTGGACCCCCAAAAAATAGGTAGCAAGCACAGTCAACAGTATTGCCTTTAGGCTACCCACAACTACTACTTTCCCCCCATTATTAACCATGCCTTGTTCTGTTCTGTGCCTCTTTATGGAAGCGGCCATCATGGTAGTGGAGCAGGGCTTTGCTTTCTGATGTCAGAGCTGCCTTTGTGATGATTGGTGAACTGCAGAAAGCACAGACCTACAGAATGTATGAATAAAGTAGAAGCAGGGAGGATCTTTCACTGCAGGTCTTCAGGTACAGCTTACTCTCCAACATGGAAATATTACCAAATCTCCCTGTAATAGGCTACATAACAGGATTGCCTAGACACAATAAGTGCACTAATATTATTCAAGAATAATTCAAGACAAAAGGTACAGAATCACAGAAAATCACCCCCTTAGCAATTTAGTGTACTGCTGGCTGATTTTGTCTATATTAGCCAGATGTTTACCATCCACCTATTGCTTAGTGAATTAGTGGTAGATATTTCAGCAGCTGAATAAACCTAGCAAACTGATGATCCACTACAAACTACAAACATCTGCTCAGTGAAGATTTTTTTTAGTTTGGTGTAAACAATGGTTTGGGCAAAATGATTCATCCATCCCAACTACATCAATAACTAAATTTCTTTGAAGTTCAATATGCATTTCTTATTGTATTACAAATAAACAAACACTTTCAGATGCCTACATAGCGCACAGTATGAGATATACTGTAGCAACAAATGAATACTTAACCAAGCAAAAAAATAAAGAGCAGATTGGAA
Source organism: Glandirana rugosa (assembly GCA_018402905.1). Classification (NCBI taxonomy): domain Eukaryota; kingdom Metazoa; phylum Chordata; class Amphibia; order Anura; family Ranidae; genus Glandirana; species Glandirana rugosa. The sequence continues at coordinate 23,770 of BLSH010346965.1, read as the reverse complement.
TATTCATCCCCCTGGTTATTAAACTGCATCTCAAGCACTTTCACAGGGGGACATTTTTCACATCATTAATTGACTATAAAATAAGCAATTTCACAGTATTAAATATAAGAATACAACATAAATACACTGAAGTCATCATCTGAATATCCTTTAGCTTCTATTTTTAGATATTAATTCACTCCGACCTGCTGAGAACAGTGTTTCAGCATGGAAAAAATGTCTCTAGATTATCCTCAGCAGATAAGCCATCAGAAAAAATAAACAATGGGAACAATTCAAAATAAATAAAAAAATATGAATGTTACATTGGTTAGTACACAGCTGAGGCATTTTAACCATCTCAATACTGGATACTTTCACCCCCTTCCTGCCCAGGCCAATTTTCAGTGCTATTGCACTTTGAATGACAATTACTCAGCCATGCAACATTGTACCCAAATTCATTTTTACCGTTTCTTGAGACAGATAGAACTTACATTTGGTGATATTTAATCACTCACTGGGTTTTTTTTATCTTTTGCTATATAAACTAAAAATAATGGAAATCTTGAAAAAAAAAAAAAACAGTTTATTTTTTTCTTAGTTTTTGTCATATAATTTTGCAAACAAATAATCTTACTTCATAAATTCAGGCCAAAATGTATTCCGCTACACTTCTTTGGTAAAAAATAATCCTAATCAATGTATATTATTTAGTCTGTATGAAAGAAAGTCACAAAGTCTACAAACTATGGTATACATTATTTATATTTGAAAATTGATCAGTCCAGACGTACTGACTGCCTATCTCATTTTTTGAAACCCTAAAATGCCAGGACAGTACAGATACCTCTTTTTGGAAAATAGACAGTCCAAGGTATTTAGTAAGAGGCATGGTGAGTTGTTTAAAGTTGTAATATTTTGTCACAATATTTTGTAAATGAAGAAAATAAATACATTTCTTTTACAAAGTTGTCATTATAACACCTTACGTCTCACACAGCATAGACATATTTATACTTAAACCCCAAAACACATTCTGCTATGCCTCTCGAGTATGAGAATACTACAGGTGTGAGACTTTTTCACAGCCTAGATGCTTAGAGGGGCACAAAATCCAAGGAACACCTCAAGGCTTTTAAGGAGCATAAATTGCACATAAATTACACATCTAAATTCCTGACTACTTATCACAGTTTTGGAGGCCCTGGAGCACCAGGGCAGTGGAAACACCCACAAATTAACCCCATTTTGGAAAGCAAACATTCCAAGGTATTTTATAAGAGGCATGATGAGTCTTTTGAAACTGCCATTGTTTGCAACAAGCTTTTGGAAAATGCAGGAAAAGAAATGAAAATTATTTTTTACACAGTTGTCAAGTAATAAAATATTTCTAACACACAACATAAGCATACTTAGATTTACACCCTAACACTCATTCTGCTACTCCTCCCAAGTATGGGGATACCATATGTGTGAGACTTTTTTCACTACATTACAGCAAGTGAAGTTCCATGCCTCCATCTTCCCTTCCTACATCATTGTTTGCTGGCTGACCATTCTTGGTTAAGGTTGCTATGATCCACACTCCTCCAGATGCTGGGTGGAAGCTGATGCACCGGGTGGGGTATTTTCTTGCCTAGGTAAAGGTAAACAACTAGAACAAATAAAGTGGCCTTTTAGATTTCCAAGGGGGAAGGGTTTTAATAATGCAAAGTCATTTTTTGAATTGAAGTTTAAGTTCATTGCGTACATATTTTATGTCATTTTTCCTATCATAGTCTCATCAAAATGGAAAAGTAAGCTTTAAAGTGCATACAGGGAATACAGGCTTCCTGTTTGGGACTTTATCTGGAGTGATGTATCCATAGTGTACTAATTCATTCCAACAGTATATGAGACAAAAAATGGCCCAGTAGAAATTCACTGGGACTATAGCGCTCCACAAAGCAGCCCCTGAATGGTTAGGCAAAAACAAAATGGTAATACCCATTGGTTGATATGTGATATCAAAGTAACAGTAATTCATAATCTCAAAAGAGAAATGTGATATCACAAATAAATATATAGTTATTACACAAACGGGATCTGTTAAGTGGGTAGCTAATACTATACAAAAAAATGCTACACTAATGGGTGGGTGCCATGTCTCGCAATTCAGAAGAGGATACTCAATCTAGGATGCACACAAAGGGAGAGAGAAACAACAGGTGCAAGGGCCACCAATGTGTAATTTTAAAAACAAACACTTTATTAAAACAGTAAATTGCATTCACAAGAGCAAATAGGAGACAGGCAGAAGTGACAAGATTCGCAACACCGGGGCTCTGCGTCCGACCACAAGGGATGCCAACAGGTGACAGCCAAAGAGATGGTGTTGGAAGCCGGGTGTCACTGAATAGAAGGCGGGACTCATCCATCTGGTCAGAAAGTGGCTGTGATGACAGGGAACGTCCTCCTCCACCTGATGCAGATGTCACTCAAGGAGCATGCACAGTCTGTGAATGCATTTTCAGGCATATCTGCCTCTTCATTAGCATTGCTCCTGTGAGTGCAACTTACTATGTTTTAATCAAGTGTTTTAATACTACACTATGGTGGCCCTTGTGCCTGTTGTTTCTCTCTCCCCTAATTAATTCCAACACCTTTGTTTTTAGACAACCCTGCCCTTAATACATAATCTATGTGAAAGAATAAAAAATATCTTTTTTATTAGTCTGTAAGGCAATGTTGTCTCACACGCCAATTTGCATATATCACAGACCCAGTTACTTCTACTTCAATCAATTTTATTCCTGCAGGTAAAGGTGAGGGTGAGAAGTGTTTGACTGAGTTAGGGCCTGTGTTGGAATCATGGACCTCCGCAGGTAGTGGCAAGGGGGGGGTGGGGGCAAGTGCCCCCCATGGAATTAAGGATCAATATCCAAAAAAAAAAATGTAGAAATACAAATTTCTTCCTCAGTTTAGGCCGATATGTATTCTTCTACGTATTTTTGGTAAAAAATCGCAATAAGCGTATATTGATTGGTTTGCACAAAAGTCATAGCGCCTACAAAATAGGGAATACATTTATGGCATTTTTATTTATTTTACTAGTAATGGGGGGGTGATCAGCAATTTTTAGCGGGGTTGTGACATTGCGGCAGACAGATCGGACACTTTTGACACTTTTTTGGGTGATACAGTGATCAGAGCTAAAAATAAACACTGATTAGTGCATAAATGTCACTGGCAAGGAAAGGGGTTAACACTAGTGGTTAACACTAGTGGTGATTAGGGATGGGCCGAACAGACCCCTGTTCGGTTCGCACCAGAACTTTTGAACATTGGGAATGTTCAGACCCGAACAATGAACCCCATTGAAGTCAATGGGACCCTAACATAAAAAATCAAAAGTGTCCATTTTGAAGGCTCATATGCAAGTAATTGGGCATACAATGGTTATAGGGGTCCGAGTCCTGCCCTGTGGGACATGTATCAATGAAAAAAAAGTTTGTAAAAAACTTCATTTTTAAATGAGCAGTGATTTTAATAATGCTTAAAGTAAAAAAAAAAAGAAATATTCCTTTAAATAATGTGCCTGGGGGTCCCCTTAGTCTGCCTGTAAAAGGGCACATCTCTGTAATGTGTAGAACAGAGCCAGAGAAAAATGACATTTCCATAGGAAAAAGTCAACTAAAATCACTCGCGGCTGTGATGTATATTGCCGCCTCCCGGCAATATAGAAAAAATTCACAGAAAAAATTTTCTACCAGGATGGATTTTAAGGGGAACCTTGCACTGACATGGGTCCCCCCTAAAATCCAAACCAGACCATTATCCGAGCATGCAACCAGGCCGGCCAGGATAGGGGGGTGAGCGAGCACCCCCCCTCCTGAACTGTACCAGGCTACATGCCCTCAACATGGAGCGTATGGGTGCTATGGGGCAGGGGGGCTCTGCGCCCCCCACCCCAAAACACCATGGCCCCATGTTGATGGGGACAAGAGCCTCTTCTCCACAACAATGTTGTGGGGGTCTGCGGGCGGGGGGCTTATAGGAATCTGGAAGCCCCCTTTAATAATGGGCCCCCCAGATCCTGACCCCCCATGTGAATTAGTATTGGGTACATTGTACCCCTACTAATTCACCAAAAAGCATCAAAAAAGAAAAAAAACTACAAAAGACAATTAGGGACAAGTCCTTTATTAGAAAAGAAAAAAAATAGTGTCCCCGTTGTAATCCATCATCAATCACGGTGATTCGTGGGAATGAGCCGACCTGCCGCTGTAAAACGAAGGTGGCTGGTCAGCAAGTGGTTATAGAAAGATTATTTATTTGCAAAATTGATAACAGAAGTATTTTCTGAATTTATTTGTTCATATAGCAAAAAATTAAAAACCCATGGATGATTACATACCACTAAAATAAATCTCTATTTAATTTGGGTAGAGTGTTGCATGACTGAGTAATTGTCATTCAAAGTGTGAGAGCACTAAAAGCTGAAAATTGGACTGGTCAGGAAGGGGGTGAAAATGTCTGGTATTGAGGTGGTTAAATTAGAAGTGTGCATCAGTAATGAACAATTACGGAAAATTGTTATCATACTTACCGTAATTTTCCTTTTCTGGGAGCTCATCATGCCAGCCTACGAATGGGTCAGCTCCACCCCTCTGACCCCACAGGACAACCCCTTGCTCAAATAAAAGGAGGGCTTCTCCCATACCCCAGCATTCCTAACATGACTTTGTGACAGAACACCAGGGCGGTAAACCCTAGGCTGACATGATGAGCTCCCAGGAAAGGAAAATTACGGTAAGTATGATAATAATTTTCCGTATTCCCGGGGCTAATCATGTCAGCCTATGAAAGGGATGTAGCTAGCATGAAAAGAAAGGGCCAAGCAAAATAAAGAAAAAGAAATTACACAGACTGAGTGCAAAAGAATTGTATCAAAAATCACACAGAAAGCATAGAAACAAGCATCAAGGTGCCCAAAGAAGGGCCATCCATCACATTCAAACAATAATAGTAGGTGGAGGCGTTCAGGGACTTTCAGCTGGCAGCTTTACAGCATTTTCACTGGAATCCTGGTGTGACTTGCCCACAAAGCCAATGTTGCCATTGTGGGATGTGCATGAGCCCCCTCTGAAGGGAAAAGACTCAAAGTTACCTATGCCCGTCCAATAGTTTGGACTAGCCAAGAAGAAAAGGAATCTAGGTGGGGCCTATTGACCATTTTAGGACCTACTGATAGATGAACCAGTTATCCGCCAGCCTGAACTTCTACGTTCTTTGCAGATACGTGAAAAAAATGACCTAAAAATTGTATCCACTCTTGACCAATCTTCCTGTTCCAAAACTGCAGACAAAGATTGCACCACTTCCCAACTTAGATGAAAAGGTCCAACCTTTTGAAGAAAAGATGGAACTGACTTAAGAACCACTCTGTCTTGAAACAGCTCACAATATGGAGACTTGGCTGAGAAAGCTTGGATTTTTCCAAGACCCGACTGGTTGCTTATTTAGCTATAAGGTTGCTTGCATATAACGTGCCACCAAAGTGATATTCTATGCATGAACAGTTAGAGATGAAACAGTCAACAGCTGGACAGAACTATAGGTAAGCACTTTGTCTAGGGCAGATTGGAGGAACTCCAAGACCTCAATACAAGAGGAAGACTCAGGATTGAATTAAATAATCACTGCCACCCCAAACATCTTTTCCACACACTATAGTACGTAGCATTTAAGGATATCTTCCAAGATTCAAGCAGCATCCACTGAACCTCTTCTGCTATGCCTACCTGGGCTAGCCTGCCTCTTACAAATAACAAAGCCATCCAATTGAGCTATATTGGGATGAGGCATGCCGTCCGAGTACCAAAGATCTCTGAAGTGATATCAGCAGAGTGATCAACAACTGCCTCAACAGCGGAAACCATGAACGGATTGTGTTCAGGATTAGAAAAGTTTGAGGGAAAAACGTATACAGGCCAGAAAATCCAGCGCTGGGACAGAGCATCCTGACCCCTGGCACTTGGATGGAAGAACCATGAGAAGAATACTGGCAGCCGAGCACTGACAGGAGATGCCATTAAATTCACTTGTGGGGTGCCACACTGAGCAAATAGTTATAGGAATCATCCCATTTGTTTAGATCCAGAAAGCATATGCTTAAAAAGTGTCTGCTCATGTATTCTCCACCCTGGAAAGGTATGAAACTGACAGGGACAACAGATTGCACCCCAGCAACCAAAAGAGGTGTGCCCTAGGCTGCTTATTCCTCCCTGATTCAACACATATGCTACTTTTGCCTGTCTGAATCCTCACAATGGCTCTGAAGCAGTGGTGCAAAGGCCAATAATGCCTCCTGTGCTGCCATCAACTCTAGAACGAACGATAACTCTCTTCACTCTTCCTTGAGCAAACTGGTTCTGACAGTGAGCTTGACCCACTGCTGGAGTAATGCAAACGTAAGGTGTTTGAGGTGTCATCAAGCCCAGGTCACTGTGGGGACTGCTGCATTCATCAATATCCTCATACAAAGTTTTGCTGATATCAAATGACTTGTCTTCAGAGCACAAACCATCAAGATCAAGAGGGGTATCTTCTGTGGAATGAACACCTTCCCCACTACTGCCGATTGAGACACCCAGATACTATTACCTCTGTGAGGGAACTAGCTGACCCTTGACGAAGATGATCAACCAACAGAGCTCTGTATCATCTCCAGGGCCCTCACCTGATGATTCAGAAGCCCTTTAAATTACTTCCACTGCTTTCCATCTAAAGGCATCTCACCAGCCTCAGAAAGAAGGAATTGAAAAGCACACAGAGTAGGTCATCCTACATATACTCTTCTTTGGAAAAGTCTGAAGAAGGTTGGTCAGCCTGAGAAAGCTCTTGAGTCCAGTTACTGGCTTCAGAAGGACAACTGTACCTCACCAGAATAGATGACCCTTTTACAAGGCGAGTCCAAACAGCTCTTTTAGAGTGTCTTGACCTCGTGTTTAATGAATTGTGACAATTGAGTTTAGCCTCATCTTAAACCCTGACTGTTTGAGCAAATAAAACATGTGCATGCACATTTTAGCATAGGCTAAATAGGGCGGCTTTTCCTGGGAAGGAGATGGGCCCTGTCCCCTACCTTCTTTAGTAGTGCTGGTCTTGGGTTTGGAATTTGCTTTTCTGCAGAAAAAGAAGGCATGAAGAAACATTGTGCTTGTTCAATGACTATTATGTAGCAGTGCAATGCCTCCCAATAAAGAAGCTCAGTCACACAGTAATAAGGAAAATGTCCACTTCAGCCATGATATTGCACATTGAGAGTAATTTACACCCCGCCCTCGAGACCAGCAGAGAGGCTCCCTGATAGATGATGCATCTAGCATGTGAACCCAGGGACCACATCCCAGTGGAACAAGATGGACAGCCCTGGTTCCTTCACAGTTTGAGTGGAAACAACTCCTTTAGAGGATATTGACCACATGTTTACTGAATGGGACAACCTGTTTGGTGTCGTCATCTTGTCTTTGGCTGCTTGAACCAACAGGATTCACACAGTCCTATTCCACCTGCATCTTCTCTTGGAAGAGTCTGGAAAGAGTTGATATGCCCACAGAGTGAGTGGAAACCACTCTTTTAGAGGGTATTGAGTGCATTACCCACATGTTTAATGAATGTGACAACCTATTTGGTGTTGACATCTTTGTCCATGGCTGCCTAAAGCAGCAAGATTCATACAGTCATGTTCATTAGTACCTTCTTTTGGAAGAGACTGAAGTGAATCATTTGCCTGCGAAGTCCTTAAGCCCCTGGCCCGAATAGGTAACCCCTCACTGGGCCAGTGGAAAAATTCCTTAGACTATATTGACCACATGCTTAACGAACGTCACAACCTGTTAGCTGCCGTCATCTTATCCTTGGTTGCTTGAACAAAGCAGTATTCTTGCAGTCATGCTCATCCTTAATCTCTTAGGAAGAGTCTGAATAGGATTGTTTGCCTGGAAAGGCTTGGAGACTATTCCTTGTCAGAACAGGTACCTCCTTCACAGAGCGAGTGAAAACACTCCTTTAGAGTGTATTGACTATGTGTTTAAACAAATGTGACAGCCTGTTAAGTGTTGTCATCCTTATCCTTGTCTGCTTGAGCCAACAGGATTTAGACCATTACATTCATTTGTGTCCTCTCTTGGAAGAGAGTCTGGAGAGATTTGATTCTCCCACAGTGTGCGTGAAAACCACCCCTGCAGGCTTCGTCTCCACTAGTGCGACTTCTCAGGCGACCCTGGACACAAAGTTGCATGACAAGTCACAGCCCATTGATCTCAATGGCACCTGTTCCCATCTATACAACTTTGAAAATCAGCAACTTGATGTAACTTTGGGGACACACCAGTGGAAACGCAGCCCAATAGTGTATTCCCCACTTCTTCAATGAATGTGACAACCCTATAGTTGTCGTCAAGACACATACAGGGTTTTGCCTCTCAAGGCATGAGTGGCACAGGACCATTTCAAGGCAGTGCTTGATGCCTGCCAACCAGAGGGACTAAATGGTAAAAGCCCATAGCTAATTTTTCATATACCTGAAAGAAAAACTTTTACCTGAATGGTGCCCCTTACCTCTTTAGCAATGACTGGCTACCAGGAAGCATTGATGCACATGGTTTAGCAATATAAGCAAATGGTTTTGCAGCAAACTGGCAGTAAGGAGGACAAGGAGGTAACCATACATAGTCTTACTGCACAAGGACCTCTTGACCTCACTTAGGTCTTTGTAACAAATCAAATCCCTGAAAAACAGGATACTAAGAAAGAGCCATTTGGTAACTCAATATACCAAAAATTACCCATCTACTTCAATGATAGCCCTGCAGATGAATAAAGCAGTTAAAAACAAATTCAATACAATAGAAATTAGCTTGTTAGGTGATAGATAATCCTCTAAGGGGTTAACCACAGCTAAAGGGAGGCTGAATAAGCATCTTCCCAGACCAGAGACCTGACATTAGCGCAGGTGCTTAATTAAAACAAACTCAGCCATAAGCAGGACAAAGATAAAATAATAAAAATAAAATTGTGTTCAGTATAGAAACAAAAAGGCAGGATCACAATAATATTCTGCAATCTACCCAGCTTACCCATAGCTAGTACAGATCTCTTTTTTTTTTTTCAAAGTAGAGTAAGGCTGGCCATAAACACAATCTCTCCCAGATCCACCTTCCACCATGCAGTGCAAGGGTGTGCCTGATTGCACACAAATTAAGTAGGTTTTGATCTCGCACTACATGGTTTTGGTAAACCTAAGGAAAGCCGAACAAGAACTGCACAGTGCACGGCCAGTCCCTAGCCCCAATAGCCAACATGCAGCCAGGCAGGTGCCTACACTCCACAGCAAGCTGCTGTGGAACTCAAGACATCCTAGCTGCCATATGGGGATCTGTACAAACCAGAGAAACATCACTGAATGAAGTAAGATGCATTACAGACAAAATAAAAAGGTAAAATCGGGCAGAATGACCTACCCCCTCTAAGCAGGGAGGGAAGCCATGCTGTTGCTCCCCATGGACCTCCAATTGCACCATTTAGGCCGCATACATCTACCCGGGATACACAGATCAGCAGAGGAGTTACCGCCGACCTCTTTTCCCATTCTTTCAGTAATAGGAGAGCTGTCCTGAAGTGAGGACAAAAAAGAAACACTGGGGTATGGGAGAAGCTATCCGTTTATTTGAGCAGGGGATTGTCCTGTGGGGTCAGAGGGGTGGAGCTGACCCATTCGTAGGCTGACATGATTAGCCCCAGGAAAAAATATTTAAGTATTCTGTACAAGTAGTAAAAGTGCTTTCTAATAAGCATTTGTTTTCTATGAATACGTGTTTTTGAGTGCTTGAGAGTCTTCTACTCTGTAATGTAAACAAAGCAGGTGCACAGGAAGAGGGGAGTATATTGTACAGAAACCCAACTTGAAAGACTTTACTGCATCTCTTGTGAATTTAAGCATGATTTACTCCACAGTATCTGCAGCCACAGAGATCAGCGAGGGCTTCTTTTACCCACCTGCTGCCTGTGGTATAGTTAATATATGGCCTCCTGACAGCTTCCTGGTTCTGGGAGGGTATCCCTAGATGTCCTTCTATATTCACGCCTCCCATGCACCCCCTGGGGCGCACATCGGGAACTCCTTATGACTGTTGTGTGCCTTGGACACAGCAGATCACAGATCATGTGATTAACTGTGTCCAATTACAGCTGTCACAATGTAAACAGAATTCCTTTGTCGGTTACCAGCTATCCTTTCCTCACACAGAGATTGCTGTGTGGAAAGGAGAGCTGATCTGTCCAGGAGCAAAGGGTATGTTCACATACAATGTGATTTTTACAGTGACACACCTTAGAGCAGCCTCATCAGAGCCCCGATCTGCCACATCAGTCATTCACACCAATGCAGCCACATCAGAGCCCTTATCTGCCACACCAAGCATCCACGCCAGTGCAGCCACACCAGAGACCTGATTAGCCACAGCAGTCATCCACGCCAGTGAAACCTCATCAGTGTCCTAATCAGTCACGATAGTGTATCGACACCAGTTGCAATATTTTGTCAGAATTTTTTGGAAATGAAGAAAATAAATATTGTCATTTTTACAAGTTATGTCTCACACACAGCATAAGCATATTTATAATTACACCCCAAAACACATTCTGCTATGCCTCTTAAGTCTGGGGATACCACATGTGTGAGACTTTATCACAGCCTAGATGCATAGAGGGGGACTATATCCAAAGAACACTTTAGGGCTTTCAAGGAGCATAAATTACACATCTAATTTCCTGACTACCTATGTCAGTTTTGGAGGCCCTGGAGCAACAGGACAGTGGAAATACCCACAAAATGACCCACTTTTGGAAAGCAAACATTGCTAGATATTTTCTAAGAGGCATACTGAGTCTTTTGAAATGGACATTTTTTGCAACAAGACCAGTGTCCCAATCAGCCATGCCAGTGAGACAGATAGACCTTTCTTTTGGTGATATGTAATCGCCACTGTTTTTTTTTCATTTTTTGTTATATAAACCAAAATACTGTAAATTTGGGGAAAAAAACATGATTTTCTTAGTTTCTGTTATAGTAAGAGCATATTCCTCAATCTAGGTAAGTAAAGTTTGGGGTAGGGGTACCATCATCTATATTAGGTCAATATAAGCAAAACAGGAGCCTAGGGCTGCCCCAATAAACAAGCCCCGGCAGAGGAAGTGTGGCATGGACTATCTTGGTACGCAAGGATTTGACAACGTATTAAGATAACATTTAACGGTTTGTTGAAAAAGACATAAAACAACAAAATAGATTACAAATGATGTTTACAGCCATGCAAGTACATATCAGAACTTAACAATAGTATCCAGCAAAGACTGGTGATGTTTGGATATGACATGCCTTGACAGGATTCTATACATGTTTTGTGGACTAGGCCGCTTCTTCAGGCAGTCATTGTCATCTAGAAGATCAAAAATAGTGATAGTAATAAGTCGTAACATGTAATATAAATGTATAAAAATGGTTAACCCAGACAGGGTTAAGATGATATAAGGATATAGCTATGGGAGCATTTCATTCCATCATGTTGCTTACCCAGATTGGTCAGCCGATGATGATTGCAGCAGAACAGGATACACCCAAAGGAACTTCCCCCCACGGCGGACATGGGGGACCCCATAGGTGTGAGTATCTAAGATACTGAAGGTATATAGTGAACAATATGCAGTACAATGGTCCATCTAGTGGCTAGAGGAAAGGAACAAGCACAAACAGTACCACCAGGTGAAAGATAGAAGTGGGAAATGTATATAGTGGGAGGAAAAGTGGGAAGAATTGAAAAGTGGGGGGA
>BLSH010346840.1:1248011-1263723 GCA_018402905.1 Glandirana rugosa | reverse complement strand
CACTTCTCCTTTGCCGAGATAATGCATCCACCTCACAGGTGTGGCATATCAAGATGTTGATTAGACGGCATGATTATTGCACTTGTGTACCTTAGGCTGGCCACAATAAAAGGCCACTATAAAATGTGCAGTTTTATCACACAGCACTATGCCACAGATGTTGCAAGTTTTGAGGGAGCGTGCAATTGGCATGCTGACTGCAGGAGTGTCCACCCGGACCGCTGCCGCAACAATCAGTTTGCATAATCAAAGAATTTCTGCACAAACTGTCAGAAACCATCTCAGGGAAGCTCATCTGCATACTGGTCATCCTTATAGGGGTCTCGACCTGACTGCAGTTTGTCGCCGTGACCGGATTGAGTAAGCAAATGCTCACATGCGATGGGGTCTGGTACTTTGGAGAGGTGTTCTCTAAACAGATGAAACCCGGTTTTCACTGTACAGGGCAGATGGTGTCGTGTGGGTGAGCAGTTTGGTGATGTCAACGTTGTGGATCGAGTGGCCCATGGGGGCGGTGGCGTTATGGTATGGGCAGGCGTATGCTATGGTTAACGAACACAGGTGCATTTTATTGATGGCATTTTGAATGCACAGAGATACCGTGACGAGATCCAGAGGCCCATTGTTGTGACATTCATCCACGACCATCAACACAAAGACAACCTCTGGATATGATGCTGAGCACATGCACTCAACTTCTTTGGTCGACCATGGTGAGGCCTGTTCTGAGTGGAACCTGTCCTGTTAAATTGCAGTACGAACTGCTTACAAGTTCTCACACCTGCTTTGTCTACTACTAAGTTGGGTGCCTCTTGAACTGCACCCCAAGTTGATTGACTAACTGTTGGGACAAGTTTGGGTAACGATGCTGCATCCAGGGATCTGGATTTTGGCGGGATGTTAGTAATGTATGCTACCAGATGGTTTGTCCTACAGTTTTTGGTTGGTGTTTTTTTGTTCATGTTACAACGCTCTTTATTCATGCTATAAGGGTTATTGATGATAGTATGTATGCTGCTGCTGCTGAGATCTGGAGGGGGGTCGTTTTCTTCCCCTGACAGTGGCTGGGCTGGGTCCTGAGGCTGCTGCCTCCCCACATATATTTACTGTCCCTTCGCTATGACTAAATTTAGCATTCTCTCATGGAATGTTAGGGGGTTGCATTCTGCTATTAAGTGCTCCCTGGTTTTTACCTATATCTCCAGACCCCCCCCCCCCAGATCTGTATATTACAGAAAACGCACCTGCTTGGTGCGCATATTATGGGCCTCAAAAAGGCTTGGGTAGGGGCCCATTACCATGCTACCTACTCCAATTATGTAAGGGGAGCAAGCATCCTCATTCACAGATCTCTGCAATTCCAATTATTGGGCCTAAAAACTGATTATGGGGGAAGATATGTTTTGATGCATTTTCTTATTATGGGAGTGCCTTATGCGGTGGTGGGACTATATCTTCCCCCCCCCCCCTGCAGATGTGGCCTTGCTTACTTTGGAGAGGTGTTCTCTAAACAGATGAGACCCGGTTTTCACTGTACAGGGCAGATGGTGTCGTGTGGGTGAGCAGTTTGGTGATGTCAACGTTGTGGATCGAGTGGCCCATGGGGGCGGTGGCGTTATGGTATGGGCAGGCGTATGCTATGGTTAACGAACACAGGTGCATTTTATTGATGGCATTTTGAATGCACAGAGATACCGTGACGAGATCCAGAGGCCCATTGTTGTGACATTCATCCACGACCATCAACACAAAGACAACCTCTGGATATGATGCTGAGCACATGCACTCAACTTCTTTGGTCGACCATGGTGAGGCCTGTTCTGAGTGGAACCTGTCCTGTTAAATTGCAGTACGAACTGCTTACAAGTTCTCACACCTGCTTTGCCTACTACTAAGTTGGGTGCCTCTTGAACTGCACCCCAAGTTGATTGACTAACTGTTGGGACAAGTTTGGGTAACGATGCTGCATCCAGGGATCTGGATTTTGGCGGGATGTTAGTAATGTATGCTACCAGATGGTTTGTTCTACAGTTTTTGGTTGGTGTTTTTTTGTTCATGTTACAACGCTCTTTATTCATGCTATAAGGGTTATTGATGATAGTATGTATGCTGCTGCTGCTGAGATCTAGAGGGGGGTCGTTTTCTTCCCCTGGCAGTGGCTGGGCTGGGTCCTGAGGCTGCTGCCTCCCCACATATATTTACTGTCCCTTCGCTATGACTAAATTTAGCATTCTCTCATGGAATGTTAGGGGGTTGCATTCTGCTATTAAGTGCTCCCTGGTTTTTACCTATATCTCCAGATCCCCCCCCCCCCAGATCTGTATATTACAGAAAACGCACCTGCTTGGTGCGCATATTATGGGCCTCAAAAAGGCTTGGGTAGGAGCCCATTACCATGCTACCTACTCCAATTATGTAAGGGGAGCCAGCATCCTCATTCACAGATCTCTGCAATTCCAATTATTGGGCCTAAAAACTGATTATGGGGGAAGATATGTTTTGATACATTTTCTTATTATGGGAGTGCCTTATGCGGTGGTGGGACTATATCTGCCCCCCCCTGCAGATGTGGCCTTGCTTACTGACATTATGAATGAGGTTGTCTCTTTTGGGGATACTATTATACTTGCGGGTGACTTTAACATGTCCCCCTATGCCCCACTAGATAGGCTGCGGGCCTCTTCTGCAGGGGGGGGGGACCTCTCTAGTTGCTTCCTGGGCGAGTGCCTTTGGTCTTACGGACGTATGGAGACATTTTCATCCATCTGATAGGGAATTTACCTGCCATTTGGCCTCACACAGGATGTTCTCACGCATTTACCTGTTGTTTGCTTAGTCTGAGGCTCTCAAGGATGTAGTGTCGGTTGATATACTCTTCTGGTGAATCTCAGATCAAATACACCTTATGGTTACCCTACAGCACTCAGTGCCCGGGGGCACGAGGTTGTGGCTAGAGTTTCTTGCACAAAATTAAAAAGTGCATCTACATTGCTGTTTTAAAAAAAAACAAAAAAAAATCCAAAAATAAAAAAAAACAGCGTTGGCTACCTCCTCCTCCTCCACCGACATTTTCACTGCCTCCTCAACCTCTAACTCCACATCCACCTCCATTTTTGATTTTTTTTTATGTGATTTTAGCTTAAAACTTATTTTAAGTTATTTCCCTATCCCCATTTCTTTGTAGTGCACTTGTCCGACCCTTACCCCCAATTTCCTTCCTTTTGCAGACCTCTAGGACTTTCCAGGACTTTGTTACAGCCATTTTTGTGCCTAAAAGTTTGGGTCCCCATTGATTTCAATGGGGTTCAGGGTCCGGGTCAAAGTTTGGGTCAAGTCCGGACCCGAACCCGGACTTTGTCCCAGAGTTCGGCCAAACCTGCAGAACCCGAACTTCCAGAGGTTCGCTCAACTCTAGTTATGGCACCTATCTAAATATTGGATTATGGACCCTAAGATTCTGGAGGAGCTCCCCGGGGCCCTTTGTACCTTTTGGTTAGCTAATAATGGAACAACCTCTCCATTGGCTTGCTGGGACACCTTTAAGGTATGGCTGATGGTGAATAAGCTACCCATATTGCAGCTATTAGAAGGGACTCTGCCCACACCCTGGAGCAATTAGAGGAAGAATTGAGATCTAGGGAGGCTGCTTATACTGCTAACCCCACTGAGATCGCTTATGCACACTGGCAACACACACTTAGAGAGGTAACAGTCTTTTGAACTGCTCAAACGAAGAAATCCCTTCTTAATACAGCTCACAGGGTGTTTGAATATGGCAATAAAAATAGTAGGTTATTAGCATGGTTGGCGAGGGGACAATTCACACCCACACATATAGCTATGCAATGGAAAATTTAGAAAGAAATGGACTTTAAAGGCATGCTAAATAAAAATAGCTTATAAGCTTTATTTGTTACACCATGCCATACATATGCCTTTGACACACAATAGGAATATAAAACTTTAGAATTTGAATAACCAACAAGACATGTAATTAAGGTCACACATTGGCCACCACTGATCCCCAGAGGGTTCTGGCCACTATGTGGGTGCACCAGGACCCAGGGGGTCAAGGGTAAGCTATAACGAACATATTTCTGGCAAGTATATCGTAGAGTAGTACACCTGGTTACATTGTAAACACAATATCAATCATTGGAACAGATTACACTATTATTAATGATTGTAAAATTACACCACTTTAGGTCCCAGAAACGGATACAAGAATAAAGCTCTACTAGTTTTGTGTGTGCGTGGTCTTCGTCTGGAGCTGAATGTAATAATCTAATAAAGATAAATACATACATGTCAGAAAACATTATATAAACATACAATAAAACAGTCATACTGTAACAAAAATATGTAGAGTGAGTCACCTACATGGTATTCATAAGAAACAATTAAGCAGCAGCGCTTCCCCCACGGGCATAGCAAGGTCATCCAGATGTGAAATAGCAGATTTCCCAGGCAGGGTCCCAATCACCCCAACCAACCAGGCTATGCTATTATGGCGTTTGTATTGCACACAGGCCCCTGTACCTTCCCGACGCGGCCTTTGGTTCTTCTTGGATTGGGGCCCCGTCTGGGGAATCCGCAATTTCACATCTGGATGACCTTGCTATGCCCATAGCACTCTTACCCCACCATGCTCCTCTGACTGCTGTTTCCACTACCAACGATCCAGGAGCCGGAGTTGTACGAGAGGTCTCCCTCTACCGTCAGGCTCACAAACGTAACACATCCTAGCGTAGCTGTACGCTTCAGAGGTTGGGATAGTGTATTTCTGTTGTAGGGTAGGGAAGGATTTCAGTGTTTTTTTGTGTAATAAGGTCCTCCAGGGAGTTAATCCCAAGGGAGGTCCAGGTGTTAGGAAGAGAATCTGTGGCTAAAGTGGGCTTTCTGCACCTATGCACACGTGTCACGGATCTGCTACCCAGTGCTGGGGTCACTAAGGGTTAACAATTGTGCAGGGTGATTTCATTGATTGGAGCCAAGCTGCCTTATTTAAACACCTTAGCAGCACACAGACTCTGCTGTCTGATCTACAGCGTTTAGTGTGTGTTTCCTGAGCTACCTGTACCTGATTACCTGTTCCTGTGACCCAGCCTGCCTGACCTTGTTGATTTCCGCCTGCACCGACCCCCGGCTTGCCTACAACCATTCTCCTGCCTGATCCTCCGATACCTTTGCTGCCCGCCTGTTGACGACCCTGCTTGGACCCGACTACCCACCTGCCTGCTCCTCTTGTACCGCACCACCAGCCTGGTTCATGACCCAGCCTGTACGACCACGCTACTAGTGCACGAGTGCACCAACGGACTACCTACCTACACCAGTGACCCAGTCCGACCCTCATGCCATCCTGCACTCCCGAGCGACCTGTCTACTCTACCAGGGGTTCCCGAGTCAGGGTCGTAAGGGAGGTTGCCCGCTGCATAAGCCAGACTCTTCCAGGTACGTGACACCAGGACTTGGTGGAGAGATTCAGGATTAAGTTCTCCAACGCTGAGAGGGTGGATTGGGTATTTACTCATGGGTAATGCGGGGTTTTTGATAGATATGGTCTGTTGCCATGTAGCTAATGAGGCCAATATAGCTGGGGGTGCCAGGGCTTTGGGTAGGTGTTGATCTGTTGAGAGAAGTAAAAGAGTTAGTCAGTTTGTTGGGTGAAGTGTGGCCGGCATTAGGGACCATATTTTGTTGGGAGACGGGTGCCACCATTAGTACATTTGTTCGAGGATTGTTGCCTGGTAGTAGGATTTTATGTAGGGCAAGCCTGCCCCTCCTTGTGATTGGTGTTGGGTAAGTATATACCGGGGGCATCTGGGGGGCTTGTTGTCCCAGATGAATTTTGACATAGTTTTCTGTATGGTGTGGAAGTTGGCTTGGGAAATGTGGGTTATGACTGTACAGAAAAGGTAGGTTAGTTTGGGCAAAATTAGCATTTTAAAGGATGCTATCCTTCCCAAAGTGGAGAGATTTTGGGTCCAGATTTCTCGCAGTAGCTGGGGCAGTTGTTTTAGGAATGTCTTGTAGTTGACCTCAAAAAGTTATGTGTGCGTGTGAGCTCGGTAGTTTGATTCCCAGGTATGGGATGGCTTGCCTCCCACTGCCGACTAGAGTGACACTTAAAATTTGGGTAATTGCTAGGGTATGTTTCATCGTACCTGGTCATTGGTCCACATACCAGCCGCTGTGGGGGAACCCCTCCCTACCACATTTCAGATTGCTTTCAGACCCTAAGGTGTGGGCGAGATTTGGGATTAAGCGTCTCTGGCACATTATGCCTTTGGGCATGTTATGGTCTTTTGGGGTTCTAACCTCAAAATATAAACTCCCACGCTGGATGTATTTTAGGTATCTTCAGCTGCACGTTCCCAGTTTCCCACTGTCCCTGTGATAGAGGCACATCCGATTGAGGAATTGATTGCACAGGAATCACTAGATAAACCCCTATCTGAGCTATATATGGCCCTACTTAATGTCCAGTCCTCTAAAATGGACAAGTTGTGGGAGAAATGGCATCCTGACATTCCGGAGTTGGATAGGGAGGAGTGCTTGGAGGACTGTTCTCGGCTCATGGTAGCCTCCAAGGACAAATTTTTGCAGACTAATTTTATACACAGGGTGTATTATTCACCACAAAGGCTACACAGAGTTTACCCTCAGCATTCCCCAATTTGTCCCAGATGCCAATTGGAGGAGGGATCATACTTCCATATGTTTTGGAGCTGCCCACGGGTGGCATTGTTTTGGTCCGCAATTTTTGCCCGGATCAATGCCCGCCTGCAGCTGACCCTAAGTTGCTCCCCTGATCTGGCATTGCTTGGAATTTACACAGATGATCAGACACCTAGAAATACGAAGACACTGATTTTGTACCTTCTCTACTATGCCAAAAAAGAGATATTGTTCAGATGGACATCCCCCATTCCACCTACGGTGTCCTCTTGGGAATCTGCAATTAACAGGGTGCTGCCAATGTATAAACTCACGTATATAAATAGGAAGTGCCCCAGGAAATATGAGAAAATATGGCAACCCTGGTTAAATACATACATGATGTGATTTAGATGAGTAATTTAGTACAGGTTACTGTGTATTAATATTATACTATCACCAAGAAAATGTTGATGAGCTAATCCCCTCAGCAGGGACTCAAAGTGGCAGCCTTGATGTGCGTAGTAGACTCACAATTCTGTACTAATTCTGGCTATTTAACCCTATATGACTTTTGTAATACTGCTATCCATATCTATCAATAAAGAGCAATTCTGTTTGTAAAAAAAAAACTCTAAGTGAAGATTTGCTGCACATCTCCAGCCACCGAAGCTCACACTGCCCAGCATCACTTTGACAGGGGACCCTGCAGGAATGGCCTGAAAGTGGAATAATAAGCCGCTGGAACCCTGTCAGCTGACCAAATTTTTCCCCAGCTTGTGGCCGCACAGGCACCTAGATGGTGCCGGGCACAGAGGCAAAGCAATCAGACATGCTTCCCTGCTGCGCTCTGCACAGAATGAACCTCCTTGCATGGAATGCTCCAGTCCTACAGGCACAGCAAGCAAGGACAGAAACAGAAGAGCAGCTTCATCGCCCTTTGCCTCACCAAGCCATGTAGCTCTGGTAGGAAAGATATTGCAATTCCACAATGCTGAGCAGGAGTTGGAGGATGATGATGATGATGATAATGAAGAGATTGCTGATTCTCTGGCAGATTTACCTACTTCTGATAATGCAGTGTCTAAGCACACATTGAAGCAGATGCTTATGACCCTGCAAAAAGGGATTCAAAAGGGTCTTTCCAGATCAATCTCCCACACCCAAATACAAGTAGATGACTAAGGCAGGCCATACACGGTCGAATTCTGAATGAATTTTCTTTTCAAAATCAGAGATTTTTTTTTTTTTTTTATCCCACTGTGCCACAATTGGTTTTCAAAATTCGGCCAACCAAGCCTTCAATTTACCTCATGTTGCTATAGAAAATAATTTTCGTGGCCAGGAATCTTCTTTTCTTTCTGGGAATTTTCTTTTCTTGCACTCATGTGCATTCTTTTTCTATTACATTTCTCACACGAATCTCCCATCATTGATTGGAAAATCGTTTGTTTTTCTAAAAATTTACAAAATGCCCGATTACTCATATTCAATTGCAGCATGAAATTTACTGTTGCTATAACCCACTAATGGTGTGAAATTAGAACGAACATTTTTAGAAACAATTTTCGAAAGAAAATTATTTCGGAATTCACAGATGCTTACAATGAGCTGGCTGATGTGTTTTTTTTTTCCAAGAGATTTTATTGTCATTTTCAGTAAATAACATGTAACATTCGGAATATGCAATAAGTACAATAGAGATATTATTAGACAAAGTTGTGTAGGGTCCGAGGCTCAGAGGGTGAGCACTTCAAGGTAGGTCTTAGAACTATTCCCCTTTGTCAAGTAGTGTACCAACAGGTTTAGGCGGAGAGTGGGTAAACTAGTTGTGGCCGTGTTAGAAGTAGTGATCATGGTGGTGATCATTGGGAAGTATGAGGCTGGGGGGCCAAATTTGCGTATAAAAGGTATGATCAGAAACCGTGGACAGGACTGACAAACGTGATAGAGATAAGGGGATGGACCTTCGGTGGTGCCTGGATCTATCATCATTTGTACCAGCATCAGCATAAGTGCCCTTACCATACAACTTGTATAGCCTTGCCTAAGATTTAGAAACCATACGGTTAAAAAATAAACACTATTATGCCATGGGTTGATGTGACCCTGGTGCAGAAGTACAAGAAGTCCTCTTGTGAGAAGATAAGTTGGAGTCCGTCATGGTAGAGATGAGAGGGTTTTTGGAATTGTTCCAGTTCTTTTGCCGATAGAGTTTTAAGCATGTAAAGTTCCCATTTGTTGTGGAAGCATTTGATGGCTGGGATGGATGAGGGGTCCATCGTTAGTCTGTAAAGGAGCCATAAAAGGTCTTTTTGTACCTGAGTGATGGATGGGCCCGGTGGCCGTGTCCAGTTCTTTAGAATGATCTTGTGTGCTGGCAATAGAACTGATTGTATACAGGATAGGGGGAGTGTGACAGATTGTTGCGTGGGTGTCGGCTGGATAGTTTGGTCCCAATAACCGAATAGTTGCACAGTAGGATCTCGGGGTATACTGAGGCCAGTGATGCCCTGTATGAATGTCATCTGATCCAAAAAAGGATGCCACACCGGGACAGAGCCAAAGGCAGTGTAGGAGGGAAGGTCTTTCAATGGCACAAAGTGGGCATGATGAGGCTCCGGGGTTGTTTTTGTCTCTTATGTAGGGGATGTAGGCCCTGTGAAGAAGTTTAAGTTGGGACTCCTTCCATGCTTTGTTTGGAGTGTGACGCAGTACCCTGTTGTATCCAGCAATTCATTTCTTTTCCAGACCGTCAATGGGGAGGTCCTTGGACCACTTATTTGCCGCAATAGTCATTGGAGATACACAGGAGGCGTTCAGTAGAGGTTGATATATGTTAGAGATGGAGAAGGATCATCCCCAGATTAGTTTATCTATAGATGAAGGCTGAAACTTCTTAGGATCGTTGCTGTGGGCAGACCGGATGTAGCTAAGGCACTGAGTGTAGTGAAAGGCATGCTTAGGAGGTAGGTTATGGGATTTCGCAAGTTCCTGGAATGGTAATGGGTGTCCCTTTTTGTGGTCATATAGAGAGGCGAAGTTCAGAAGGCCTTGGGATTCCCAGACACGAAATGGAAGATTCCCCTAATCAGAAGATATTGGGAAATGAAAGGTGGCAGCTTTTGAATTTTCCGTGTCTCTCTCCATGCTATAATCGTGTCTCTGAGGTTGGAGTTTTGATGAAGATGTAAGGGTAGTTTAGGCCATTTCGTGTGGAGCAAGGCAACCAGTGAGAAGGGGCGACCATGTCCGACTCAAGCTGAAAATTTGAGTAGCGGGCAGTTTTTGTTATCCAATCTATACCTGTGCGCAAGAGGCAAGCTAGGTTATACAACCTGATATTAGGTAGGTTTGCACCACCTTCACGCTTTGGGGAGTGTAACTTTGCCAGAGCAATGTGCGGTCTCCTATTGTGCCATAGGAATTTAGTCATTGATCTGTTGAGAATCTGAATATCTTTGTGCTTCAGTAATAAAGGAATCGACTGCATAGGATATCGGAGCCTGGGGAAACTGACCATTTAGAACAAATGGCATCTCCCCAAAAGGGAAAGGGGAAGGTCCATCCCTCTATTAAGCTCCTGAGAAATTTTGTGGTTCAAGGGAGGGTAGTTCAGAGAGTAGAGGGAGGAGGGAGTTTTACCTATGTTGATGCCTAAGTATGTTATGTGGGAGTTTGCCAAGGAAAAGGGAGAGTTACTGGTCCATGGGGGGTGTTTGATGTTTCCTAGAAGGAGGATTTCACTCTTGGAGTAGTTGATATGAAGTCTCGAATATGTTTTGAAAATATCAAAGCTTTGTTTAATGGCGTGTGCGTCGGGGGGCCGGGTTGGCCAAGAAGATAAGGATATCATCTTCAAAAAGCGCAGTGCGAAGTTTCTGGTCACCGGCATGCATGCCATATATGGAGGCTTGGGATAAGAGAAATCTTGACAGCGGTTCGATGGCCAAATTAAACAGGAGAGGGGACAATGGGCATCTTTGCCTCGTGCCCTTGAATAGATGGAATTCTGTGCTCAGGATCCTGGCTGTTACAATTTCTGCAGTAGGGGCCTTGGAAATTAAGCTTGTTGAGAACGAGGAAAAGCCATGCAAAACTCACGTTGTCTAATGCCTTTTCGGCATTGAGGGTTATGATCGCTGTCTGCTCTTTAGGGTGGTTTTTCACATGTTCCAGTATTGTCAGTACTTTGCGGATATTTAATGTGACTGTTCTGCCCTTTATAAAGCCAGATTGGGTTGAATGTATGAGGGAGGGGAGAATGTCAGCTAATCTGGCAGCTATGATTTTTGAGAGGAATTTAGCGTCTAGATTTAATAAAGAGATGGGCCGGTAGGAACCTGGTTCTAAGGGGTCTTTCCCCTTCTTGCTCAGTAGCTTGATTATTGCTTGGTGGCTGGTGGGCATGTACGGGCCCCCTGACCAGATACCATTAAATACCGCGAGTAGAGTGCGAGATAATGTAGCTCTCAGCACCTTATAGAATTCGCCCGTAAGGCTGTGAGGGCCGGGGGCTTTGTTAGGGGAGGTATTTTGGATGGCTTTAAGAAGTTCATGATTGGATATCGGGGAGTTTAAGAGTTGTAGTTGTTATGGAGAGATTTGCGGTAGGTTAAGCGAGTCTAGGAATTTCTGCACTTCGGAGGGGTTTGTGGAGTCAAGGGTGTACAATGAGGAGTAGAAGTCAAACATAGTTTGGATGACATCACAGGGGTTGGAGTGTACTTTTCCTTGTTTGTCCCGTAGGGAGGTGATGTGTGTGGGATTATGAGGAGGTTTACATAAGCTAGATAAAAGTTTGCCTGCCTTGTTGCCAAATTTGTAATACGATGCCTCCACCTGGGCTCGTCAAGAGAGTTCCAGCGTGTCTGCCCAGCGATCAAAGTTACGTTTGGCTACTAGCCAATTGTCCCTATTTGTCTGGGTGTTGGAGGAGGCTAAGTTGTGTTGGGTTAGTTGGAGCTGGGAGCTGGCTTCCCTGTATTTGGTGAGCATTAGTTTTTTGTAGAAAGCAGAATATGAGATTATTTTGCCCCTAAGGAAGGCTTTGCCAGCTTCCCAGAAGAGGTTGGGGTTAGATTTGTGCTCTGTGTTTGTGCTTGTGTAGTCTTCCCAGGCCTTAGAGATATATGTGTGAAAGTCTGAAGTATTTGCGAGAAAAGATGGGAAACGTCATAGGTGTACAATTGGGTGAGGATCATGATCGTCCATTGTCAGTGAGATGGGGGTATCATCCGAGATGGCCATTTCATGTATGTCTGTGTTTGTCACCTGCGTCAGTAAGGATTCAGTACAATAGAAATAATGAATCCTTGATAGCGCCTTATGCGGTGATGAGTAAAACATGAACTCCCTATCAATCGGGTGTTGAAGTCGCCAGACATCAGTTAAGTGCAGCGACTCCATTGTGTCAGCAAGTAGAGTGGAGGGTTGTGCATTGTGGGTAGCGTTAGGGATAGGTCATGGTTTGGTAGAGGATTTGTCTTCCATAGGATGCATGAGGGAGTTAAAGTCGCCTTCTACTACATGGGATATATGGGGATGCTTTAATAGGTGGGTAGAGAGATCTGCAAAAAACTGGGTCACTGGACTGTTTGGTAAGATAGCGTATAGAGATAAGCATGCCTGGGAAATGTTTGTGGATCAAAATGAGAACACCTGCCTTCCTACCCACGGCTTCTGAGCCCATGACCGATCCTACCCAAAGTTTTCGCATGCATGGGAAATCCTGTGGCGAAAGGTGAGATTCCTGCAGGAGGGCCACATCTGTTTTTATGTGTTGGAGGTGTCGCAGGATTTTCATGCGCTTGTGTGGGGACTAGAGTTGAGCGAACTGTAAAGTTAGGGTCCGTACCAGACTTTGGGGTGTCCGTGCTCCGAACCCGGATATTTGAAATAAAGTCCGGGTTCGGTATTCGGGTATTTTGCATGCCTTTTATATAGCTGCAGGCTATACAACAAGCGTTTTACTCGTTTGCCCTTAGAAGCCATCACAGCCATGCCTACTAATGGCATGGCTGTGTTTGCGCAGTGCATCATGTGACCCAGACTATTTTTGGCGCCTGTTGAATAGCTGCAGGGCAGGCCAATCAACAAGCGTTTCACTCGTTTGCCCTTAGAAGCAATCACAGACATGCCTACTATTGGCATGGCTGTGATAGGCTTGTGACCCAGCGTCTATATGAGCTGGAGTCACGTATGCCGCGTGTCACATCGTTTTAGGGTAGTGTAGGGAGAGCATGCTGCCGGTGCTGTGAGGGACAGATTACCGATCTAATATCAACTCATCCTGCATTACAAACAGGTTCCTGGGGGTGCTGTGAGGGGAAAGCGTAGCGTTCTAAAATGATCTGATACTGGACTAGGTACAGTTTACGAGAGCTGTGAGGGACAGATTACCGATCTAATATCATCTCATCCTGTATTACAGAAAGGTTCCTGGCGGTGATGTGAGGGGAAAACTTAGTTTTCTAAAATCATGTGATACAGGACTAGGTACAGTTTACTGGTGCTGCGAGGGAAACATTATTGTTCTAAAATCATCTCATCCTGTATTACAGAAAGGTTCTTGGCGGTGCTGTGAGGGGAAAGCTTAGCATTCTAAAACCATCTGATAATGGATTAGGTAAAGTTTACTGGTGCTGTGAGGGACAGATTATTGTTTTAAAATCACCTCCTAGTGCTATAGGGAGAGGTTCCTGCTGGTGCTGTGAGGGACAGATTATTGTTATAAAATCATCTCCTATTGCTATAGGGAGAGGTTCCTGCTGGTGCTGTGAGGGACAGATTATTGTTCTAAAATCATCTCCTAGTGTTATAGGGAGAGGTTTCTTCTGCTGCTGTGAGGGACAGATTATTGTTCTTAAATCATCTCCTATTGCTATAGGGAGAGGTCCCCTCTGATGCTGTGAGAGACAGATTATTGTTCTAAAATCATCTCCTACTGCTATAGGGAGAGGTTCCTGCTGGTGCTGTAAGGACAGATTATTGTTCTAAAATCATCTCCTAGTGCTATAGGGAGGGATTCCTGCTGGTGCTGTGAGGGACAGATTACTGTTCTAAAATCATCTACTACTACTATAGGGAGAGGTTCCTGCTGGTGTTGTGAGGGACAGATTATTGTTCTAAAATCATCTCCTAGTGCTATAGGGAGAGGTTCCTGCTGGTGCAGTGAGGGACGGATTATTGTTCTAAAATCATCTCCTAATGCTATAGGGAAAGGTTCCTGCTGGTGCTGTGAGGGACAGATTATTGTTCTAAAATCATCTCCTAGTGCTATAGGGAGAGGTTCTTGCTGGTGCTGTGAGGGACAAATTATTGTTTTAAAATCATCTCGTACTGGTATAGGGAGAGGTTCCTTCTGGTACTGTGTGGGACAGATTATTGTTCTAAAATCATCTCCTACTGCTATAGGGAGAGGTTCCTGCTGGTGTTGTGAGGGACAGATTATTGCTCTAAAATCATCTCCTAGTGCTATAGGGAGAGGTTCCTGCTGGTGCTGTGAGGGACAGATTACTGTTCTAAAATAATCTCCTACTGCTATAGGGAAAGGTTCCTGCTGGTGCTGTGAGGGACAGATTATTGTTCTAAAACCATCTCCTAGTTCTATACGGAGAAGTTCCTGCTGGTGCTGTGAGGGACAGATTATTGCTCTCAAATCATCACATACTGCTAGAGGGAGAGGTTCCTGCTGGTGCTGTAGGGACAGATTATTGTTCTAAAATCATCACATACTGCTAGAGGGAGAGGTTCCTGCTGGTGCTGTGAGGGACAGATTATTGTTCTAAAAATCATCACATACTACTATAAGAAGAGGTTCCTGCTGGTGCTTTGAGGGACAGAATATTGTTCTAAAATCATCTCCTAATGCTATATGGATAGGTTCCTGCTGTTGCTGTAAGGGACAGATTATTGTTGTAATATCATCTCCTAGTTCTATAGGGAGAGGTTCCTGCTGGTGCTGTGAGGGACAGATTATTGTTCTAAAATCATCTCCTAGTTCTATAGGAAGAGGTTCCTGCTGGTGCTGTAAGGGACAGATTATTGTTCTAAAATCATCACATACTGCTAGAGGGAGAGGTTACTGCTTGTGCTGTGAGGGACAGATTATTGTTCTAAAATCATTTTCTAGTTCTATAGGGAGAGGTTCCTGCTGGTGCTGTGAGGGACAGATTATTATTCCCAAATCATCACATACTGCTAGAGGGAGAGGTTCCTGCTGCTGCTGTGAGGGACAGATTATTGTCCTCAAATAATCACATACTGCTAGAGGGAGAGGTTCCTGCTGGTGCTGTGAGGGACAGATTATTGTTCTAAAATCATCTCCTACTGCTATAGGGAGAGATTCCTGCTGGTGCTGTGAGTGTCAGATTATTGTTCTCAAATCATCACATACTACTAGAAGGAGAAGTTCCTGCTGGTGCTGTAAGGGACAGATTATTGTTCTAAAATCAACACATACTGCTAGAGGGAGAGGTTCCTGCTGCTTCTGTGAGGGACGGATTATTGTTCTAAAATCATCTCCTAGTTCTATAGTGAGAGGTTCCTGCTGGTGCTGTAAGGGACAGATTATTGCTCTCAAATCATCACATACTGCTAGATGGAGAAGTTCCTGCTGGTGCTGTAAGGGACAGATTATTGTTCTAAAATCATCACATACTGCTAGAGGGAGAGGTTCCTGCTGGTGCTGTGAGGGACAGATTATTGTTCTAAAATCATCTCCTACAGCTATAGGGAGAGATTCCTGCTGGTGCTGTGAGGGACAGATTATTGTTTTAAAATCATCTCCTAGTGCTATAGGGAGAGGTTCCTGCTGGTGCTGTAAGGGACAGATTATTGTTCTAAAATCATCACATACTGCTAGAGGGAAATGTTCCTGCTGGTGCTGTAAGGGACAGATTATTGTTCTAAAATCATCACATACTGCTAGAGGGAGAGGTTCCTGCTGGTGCTGTGAGGGACAGATTATTGTTCTCAAATCTACACTACTAAACTCTTGTTATTAGACAGGGAGTGTCGTGGTCGTCCTTGGAGAGGGAGATCGTCATAC
>BLSH010346840.1:1234253-1248001 GCA_018402905.1 Glandirana rugosa | reverse complement strand
TCGTGGTCGTCCTTGTAGAGGGATATCGTCATACACTACTAAAATCTTGTTATTAGACAGGGAATGTCGTGTTCGTCCTTCGAAAGGGATATCTTGATCTTTTACTAAAATCTTGTTATTAGACAGGGAGTGTCGTGGTCGTCCTTGGAGAGGGATATCTTGATACACTACTAAAATCTTTTTATTAGCCAGGGAGTGTCGTGGTCGTCCTTGAAGAAGGATGCTGTAAGGGACAGATTATTGTTCTAAAATCATCACATACTGCTATAGGGAGATGTTCCTGCTGGTGCTGTGAGTGACAGATTATTGTTCTAAAATCATCTCCTAGTTCTATAGGGAGAGGTTCCTGCTGGTGCTGTAAGGGACAGATTATTGTTCTAAAATCATCACATATTGCTAGAGTGAGAGGTTCATGCTGGTGCTGTGAGGGACAGATTATTGTTCTAAAATCATTACATACTGCTATAGGGAGAGGTTCCTGCTGGTGCTGTGAGGGATAGATTATTGTTCTAAAATCATCTCCTAGTTCTATAGGGAGAGGTTCCTGATGGTGCTGGGAGGGACAGATTATTTTTCTAAAATCATCTCCAAGTTCTATAGGGAGAGGTTCCTGCTGGTGCTGTGAGGGACAGATTATTATTCCCAAATCATCTCCTACTGCTATAGGGAGAGATTCCTGCTGGTGCTGAGAGGGACAGATTATTGTTTTCAAATCATCACATACTACTAGAAGGAGAGGTTCCTGCTGGTGCTGTAAGGGACAGATTATTGTTCTAAAATCATCACATACTGCTATAGGGAGAGGTTCCTGCTGGTGCTGTGAGGGACAGATTATTGTTCTAAAATCATCTCCTAGTGCTATAAGGATATGTTCCTGCTAGTGCTGTAAGGGACAGATTATTGTTCTAATATCATCACCTAGTTCTATAGGAAGAAGTTCCTGCTGGTGCTGTGAGGGACCGATTATTTTTCTAAAATCATCACCTAGTTCTATAGGGAGAGGTTCCTGCTGGTGCTGTGAGGGACAGATTATTGTTCTAAAATCATTTTCTAGTTCTATAGGGAAAGGTTCCTGCTTGTGCTGTAAGGGACAGATTATTGTTCTAAAATCATCACATAATGCTATAGGGAGATGTTCCTGCTGGTGCTGTAAGGGACAGATTATTGTTCTAAAATCATCACATACTGCTAGAGTGCGAGGTTCATGCTGGTGCTGTGAGGGACAGATTGTTGTTCTAAAATCATTACATACCTCTATCGGGAGAGGTTCCTGCTGGTGCTGTGAGGGATAGATTATTGTTCTAAAATCATCTCCTAGTGCTATAGGGAGAGGTTCCTGCTGTTGCTGTAAGGGACAGATTATTGTTCTAAAATCATCTCCTAGTTCTATAGGGAGAGGTTCCTGATGGTGCTGTGAGGGACAGATTATTTTTCTAAAATCATCTCCTAGTTCTATAGGGAGAGGTACCTGCTGGTGCTGTGAGGGACAGATTATTATTCCCAAATCATCTCCTACTGCTATAGGTTGAGATTCCTGCCGGTGCTGAGAGGGACAGATTATTGTTTTCAAATCATCACATACTACTAGAAGGAGAGGTTCCTGCTGGTGCTGTAAGGGACAGATTATTGTTCTAAAATCATATTCTACTGCTATAGGGAGAGGTTCCTGCTGGTGCTGTGAGGGACAGATTATTGTTCTAAAATCATCACATACTGCTATAGGGAGAGGTTCCTGCTGGTGCTGTGAGGGACAGATTATTGTTCTAAAATCATCTCCTAGTGCTATAAGGATAGGTTCCTGCTAGTGCTGTAAGGGACAGATTATTGTTCTAATATCATCACCTAGTTCTATAGGAAGAAGTTCCTGCAGGTGCTGTGAGGGACCGATTATTTTTCTAAAATCATCACCTAGTTCTATAGGGAGAGGTTCCTGCTGGTGCTGTGAGGGACAGATTATTGTTCTAAAATCATTTTCTAGTTCTATAGGGAAAGGTTCCTGCTTGTGCTGTAAGGGACAGATTATTGTTCTAAAATCATCACATACTGCTATAGGGAGATGTTCCTGCTGGTGCTGTGAGGGACAGATTATTGTTCTAAAATCATCTCCTAGTTCTATAGGGAGAGGTTCCTGCTAGTGCTGTAAGGGACAGATTATTGTTCTAAAATCATCACATACTGCTAGAGTGAGAGGTTCATGCTGGTGCTGTGAGGGACAGATCATTGTTCTAAAATCATTACATACTGCTATAGGGAGAGGTTCCTGCTGGTGCTGTGAGGGATAAAATTTTGTTCTAAAATCATCTCCTAGTGCTATAGGGAGAGGTTCCTGCTGTTGCTGTAACTGACAGATTATTGTTCTAAAATCATCTCCTACTTCTATAGGGAGAGGTTCCTGATGGTGCTGTGAGGGACAGATTATTTTTCTAAAATCATCTCCTAGTTCTATAGGGAGAGGTTCCTGCTGGTGCTGTGAGGGACAGCTTATTATTCCCAAATCATCTCCTACTGCTATAGGGAGAGATTCCTGCTGGTGCTGAGAGGGACAGATTATTGTTTTCAAATCATCACATACTACTAGAAGGAGAGGTTCCTGCTGGTGCTGTAAGGGACAGATTATTGTTCTAAAATCATATTCTACTGCTATAGGGAGAGGTTCCTGCTGGTGCTGTGAGGGACAGATTATTGTCCTAAAATCATCACATACTGCTATAGGGAGGGGTTCCTGCTGGTGCTGTGAGGGACAGATTATTGTTCTAAAATCATCTCCTAGTGCTATAAGGATAGGTTCCTGCTAGTGCTGTAAGGGACAGATTATTGTTCTAATATCATCACCTAGTTCTATAGGAAGAAGTTCCTGCTGGTGCTGTGAGGGACAGATTATTGTTCTAAAATCATCACCTAGTTCTATAGGGAGAGGTTCCTGCTGGTGCTGTGAGGGACAGATTATTGTTCTAAAATCATTTTCTAGTTCTATAGGGAAGGGTTCCTGCTTGTGCTGTAAGGGACAGATTATTGTTCTAAAATCATCTCCCAGTGCTATAGGGAGAGGTTCCTGCTGGTGCTTTGAGGGACAGATTATTGTTCTCAAATCATCACATACTGCTAGAGGGAGAGGTTCCTACTGCTGCTGTGAGGGACAGATTGTTATTCTAAAATCATCACATACTGCTAGAGGGAGAGGTTCCTGCTGGTGCTGTGAGGGACAGATTATTGTTCTCAAATCATCACATACTGCTAGAGGGAGAGGTTCCTGCTGCTCCTTTGAGGGACAGATTATTGTTCTAAAATCATTTTCTAGTTCTATAGGGAGAGGTTCCTGCTGTTGGTGTGAGTGGTGCATTTCTTGCGCAAAAATAAAAAGTGTGTCTACTTTGTTGTTTTCCAAAAAAAAGAAGAAGAATTCATTTTTCTTTTTTGTATTAATAAATAGTGCTACATAGTACATTTGCGGCCAGAATGAGGAGAGCGCCAAATAAGGGACGTGGTCGTGGTGCTGCTGATGCTGCTGGTGTTGGTGGTGTTGGTGAAGTTCCTGTTGCAAGGAGAGGACATGGTTGATTTGTGCCAGCTACACGCACAAGTGAAGCACCAGGTGCGAGTAGCCGACAGAATCTTCAACGTTATATGGTAGGCCCGAATGCCGCTCAACAAATGGTGAGGCCAGAACAAGTACAGGTGATAGTAGATTGGGTGGCTGACAATGCCTCCAATTCCTTCACATTGTCTCCCACCCGGTCCCTTGATGTAAGCTCAGAGTTGGCACCTGAACCCCATGGCCATCTGTCTTTTGCCTCAGCCCCTTTTAAATCAGCCAAACAGTCTGAGCCCCAATTCATGCAACAGTCTGTTCTGCTTTTTGATGACTCTGATGGTGTGCTTTCCATGGGCCATCCACATAGCCCTGCCCCAGAAGTGGAAGACATTAAGTGCACCGATGCCCAACCACTTCTGTTGCAGGATGAGGACATGGAAACACCAGCACAGCACGTCTCTGATGATGACGAAACACAGGTGCCAACTGCTGCAGCTTTCCATAGTGTGCAGACTGACAAGGAGGGCAGTGGTGAAGGGTGAGCGGAAGATGATGTGGAGGAGGAGGATGATGAGGTCCTAGACCCCACATGGAATGAAGGTCATGCGAGTGACATGTGCAGTTTGGAGGAAGAGCTGGTGGTCGCACAGAGGCACCAGCACAGCAAAAGAGGAAGCAGGTTGCAAAAGCGGAGCGAGCGTCCCCTAGACAGTACGCCTGCTCTTCCCACCGCACCCAGGGACCTAGCACACCAAAGGCAGCTCAAAGGCGTACCCCGGCAGGGCAGTTCTTCAGA
The DNA here is from genome assembly GCA_018402905.1 of Glandirana rugosa. Classification (NCBI taxonomy): domain Eukaryota; kingdom Metazoa; phylum Chordata; class Amphibia; order Anura; family Ranidae; genus Glandirana; species Glandirana rugosa. The sequence goes on along the minus strand of BLSH010346840.1, from coordinate 1,243,673 downwards.
CAATGTGCTGACTACAAGACACGAGTGGTTTGCACGCTGTGCAATGAGAGCCTGAAGAGAGGCATAAATGTTCTAAACCTGAGCACAACCTGCTTGACCAGGCATCTAAATTCAAAGCACTTGCTGCAGTGGAGTAAGCACCTCAAAATCCAAGAAAGGTCTCGGCCTCCTCCTGCTTCCTCTTCTGCTGCTGCCTTGGCCTCTTCTTCCACCTCTACAGTGCCAGTGTCACCTGCCACCCAGCAAACAGAGCATGTGACAGCAACGCCACCATGTCCGCCACCGTCCCCAAGCATTTCCACACGTTCCCATGGAAGCTTACAGCTCTCTATCTCCAAAACACTGGAGAGAAAGAGGAAGTACCCCCCTACCCACCCGCGATCCCTGGCCCTGAATGCCAGCATTTCAAAATTCCTGGCCTTTGAAATGCTGTCATTCGGTCTGGTGGACACGGACAGTTTTAAAAACCTGATGGCGGTGGCTGTCCCACAGTATGTGGTTCCCAGCTGCCACTACTTTTCCAGACGAGCCATCCCTTCCCTGCACAAACAAGTCGGGGACGAGATCAAGTGTTTACTGCGCAATGCCATTTGTGGCAAGGTCCACATAACCACTGATACGTGGACCAGTAAGCACCTACAGGGAAGCTATATCTCACTAACTGCACACTGGGCAAATGTAATGGCTGGTGGGCCTCAGGCGGCTAGCCATTTGGCGCATGTCCTTCCGCCACTGATGATTGCAGGGCATTTCTCTTTGCCTCCTGTTGCCTCCTCGTCCTACTGCACTTCTTCCTCCTCCTCCTCTACCACCTCCTCATCCGCTCAGCGTAGCACCTTCACCACCAACTTCAGCACATCCAGGGGGAAACGAAAGCAGGCTGTTTTAAAACTGATATGTTTGGGAGATAAACCCCACACTGCGCAGCAGCTGTGGACGGGCATTGAACAACAGACCGATGAGTGGTTGTTACCACTGAGCCTCAAGCCCGGCCTGGTGGTGTGCAATAATGGGCGAAATCTCATAGCAGCTCTGGGCCTAGCCCGTTTGACGCACATCCCTTGCCTGGCACATGTGCTGAATTTGGTGGTGCAGAAATTTCTAAAAAACAACCTGGATATGTCAGAGCTGCTGCAGAACGTGCGGGCTGTCTGTGCACGCTTTTGGCGTTCTCACCCTGCTGCTGCTCGCCTGTCTGCGCTGCAGCGGAACTTCGTCCTTCCCGCTCACTGCCTCATATGCGACGTGCCCACAAGGTGGAACTCCACCTTGCACATGCTGTAGAGACTGTGCGAGCAGCAGCAGGCAATAGTGGAGTTTCAGCTGCAGCACGCACGGGTCAGTTGCTCTGCGGAACAGCACCACTTCACCACAGAGTGGGCCTCCATGCGAGACCTGTGTACCATATTGCGGTATTTCGAGTACTCCACCAACATGGCCAGTGCTGATGATGCTGTTCTCAGCGTTACTATCCCACTTCTATGTCTCCTTGAAAAAGCACTTTAGGCGATGATGGAAGAGGATGTGGCACAGGAGGAAGAGGAGGAGTTAGAGGGGTCATTTCCACGGTTATCAGGCCAGTCATTCACAAGTGGCCCAGAGGGTGGGTTCCTGCACCAGCATAGGCCAGGTAAAAAATTTTCAAGCCAGGGCACAGTTCTGGAGGATGAGGAGGATGAGGAAGATGATGATGAGGAGGAGGAGGAGGAGGAACTGTGTCCACAGCAGGGTGGCATCCGACGCAGCCCGTGGGCATCACTGGAGCGTGGCTGGGGGGATACGGAGGACACAGATGATACACCTCCCACAGAGGACAGCTTGTCTTTGCCTCTGGGCAGCCTGTCACACATGAGCGATTACATGCTGCAGTGCCTGCTCAATGACAGCCGAGTTGCCCACATTTTAACTTGTGCCGATTACTGGGTGGCCACCCTGCTGGATCCCCATTACAAGGACAACGTGCCATCCTTAATTCCCTCACTGGAGCGTGATCGGATGATGCGCGACCACAAGCGCACGCTGGTAGACGCGCTGCAGAGGGCAATCCCAAATGACACAGGTGGCTCTGTGGAAGCACAAGGCGAAGGCAGAGGAGGAGGAAGAGGTCGCCAACGCAGCTGTGGCACCGCCAGCACCTCAGAAAGCAGGGTTAGCATGGCCGAAATGTAGAAAAGCTTTGTCAGCAGCACGCCACAACAAACAGCACCACTAGCTGATAGGCAATGTCTTAGCAGCAGCCAGCATTTCAGCAACATGGTGGAACAGTATGTGTGCACACGCCTACACGTACTGACTGATGGGTCTGTCCCATTCAACTTTTGTGTCTCCAAATTGGGCACATGGCCTGAGCTTGCCCTTTATGCCTTGGAGGTGCTGGCCTGCCCGGCAGCCAGTGTATTGTCTGAACGTGTGTTTAGCACAGCAGGGGGCGTTATCACAGACAAACGCAGCCGCCTGTCCACAGCCAACGTGGGCAAGCTAACATTTATTAAAATGCACCAGGCATGGATCCCACAAAACTTGTCTGTACCTTGTGCAGAATAGACATTTAGACCGGCCTCACACAGCCATTGGTATACTTGTTTTTTTGAATATGCCTCAATATTTTGGGGGCTACCCCAATTAGAAAAAAAAACAAACAAACAAATAACAGTGTAGTCTACCTTCTCCTCCTCCTCCTCCACCACCGCCACTTCCACCTGCACTGCCACGGTCACGGCCTAATCAACCTCTAGGCTCCTACTCCAGATCCACCTCCTCCTCCCATTTTTATTTTTTTATGTGATTTTAAGTTATTTCCCTATCCACATTTGTTTGTAGGGCACTTGTCGTACTCCTTACTGCCATTTTGCTTCCTTTTGCAGCCCTCTAGCCCTTTCCAGGACTTTTTTACAGGCATTTGTGTGCCCAAAAGTTCGGGTCACCATTGACTTCAATGGGGTTCGGGGTCCGGGGTCAAGTTCGGGTCAAGTTCGGTACCGAACTCAAACTTTTCCACGAAGTTCGGCCAAACCAGATGAACCTGAACATCCAGGTGTCCGCTCAGCTCTACCCACGTGTGGTCACGGTAGATCAGGCCATGAGTTTTTTAGGTCTCCTAATGGCTTGTATCCCAGCAGTGCCCGGATCATAGTGGCATACAAAGAGGTTTCAGTTTTGCCTCCTGGACCAGTGGAATCTGGGCACCTTGAACCAGAGATTCGAAGTTCCCTGCTGCATTTCCAACAGCCTTCGATGGTGGACCAGCACAGCCAACCTCTCTCTGGGCAGGCCCATCAATCCTGGAGACTGGATCATGATTACTATGGAAACCAGTCTCCAGGGTTGGGGGGCTCATTGTCTAGACCAGAGGGCACAGGGGGCTTGGAGCCAGTCTTCAACATGCTCCATGAATCTCCTGGAACTGGGAGTGGCGAAGGAAGTGCTCAGGATGTTTCTGGCAGTAATTCAGGGCAGAAGAGTCAAGCTCATGATGGACAATACAACGGCAGTGCCGTACATTGTAAAGCAGGGAGGCACAAGGAGCCTGCGACTTCTTCAGGTGACAGCAGAGATCTTCTCATTTGCCAAAGCCCATCCATTGGATCTATCTGTATCTTACCTACCGGGCCCGCAGAACAGCCTCGCAGATCGGTTGAGCTGGGAATTCTCGAGTCACACAGAATGGATGCTGAACCCTGTCTACTTGTTGGGAATCTTCGCTCGATGGAGAGTCCCAGAGATAGATTTGATGGTGATACCATTCAACTGTCAAGTATTGCAGTTTTTTTCACGCCTCTTCTATCCGCAGGCTCTCATTCAGGATGCGCTCTGTCAGCCATGGAACTTCAACCTAGTCTACCTGTTCCCCCCCAATTGCTCTGATGCTCAAATCATTGCTGAAGATCAGGGAGGAAGGAGTGTCAGCTATTGTAATAGCTCCATTCTGGCCAAGGAGGCCATGGCTTCCCCTCCTGTGTCACCTGGCAGAGTGTCCTCCAATCAGACTCCCGCAGGTCCGAGACCTCCTTCTTTGCAACGATCGCACTCACCCCAAGATGGCCCATCTGGCATTGACTACCTGGAGATTGAGAGAAATAAGCTGCAGGCACAGAACATCTCCAATTCAGTAATGTCCACCCTTCTGTCAGCAAGGAAGAGTTCTACCAACACCACATACTACAGGGTGTGGCAAAGGTTCAAAGCCTTATCAGTACAGCAGGGATTTTCATTCCATTCTCCCACAGTGGGCAATGTTTTAGACTTCCTACAGTCCAGTCTCGAGGTGGGCCTTAGCTATAACATCCTCAAGGTCCAGATAGCACTATCAGCTCTTACAGATACCTTATGGGCAAAGAAGGCTCTTCTAATCTGATTTCTTAAAGCGGCACCGATGAGGCTGCACTGATGAGGTGGCACTAATGAGGTGGCTCTGATAAGGTGGCACTGATGGGTACTGATGATGAGGAACTAATATGTAGCACTGATGGGCAGTGATATGCGGCACTGATGGGCACTGATAGGCGGCATTTATGGGCACTGACAGGCGGCACTGATGGGCACTGATAGGCGACACTGATGGGCACTTATAGGTGGCACTGATGGGCAATTATAGGCAGCGCTGATGGGTGGCACTGATAGGCAGCACTGATGAGGCAAGGGCAGGCAGTACTGATGGGCACTGATTGGCAACCCTGATGGTCATGGGTGGGCATACCTGGTGGTCCAGGGTGGCAACCTTTGGTGGTCATCCTTGGTGGTCCTGGGTGGGCATCCTTGGGGGGGCTGCGCTGATAATCAATCAGAGCAGCCCCCCCCACCAGGAGAGCAGCCGATCGACGCCACTCTACTCGCATCTGTCAGTGCGAGTGGAGGAAAAGCAGATCCTGTTTACGCTGTGATCAGCTGTGTGATCAGCCACTGATGGAGGCTCTTTACCTAGATTGGAGATGCAGTGTGTCAGAGTGACACACCACACCACCGATTGCTGTGCTGCGTGCCCCCAAGGTAGCGTGATCATGGGTTGTCCTGCTTCCCGTCATATGACGTTCAGTCAGGATAACTTAACCACTTTGCGCATGTCATATTGCTATATGCTGGGCAGGAAGTGGTTAAGCTGTAAATGTTTAGTGGATTGCCAGACCTTATGACCTAATGAATAGGAAGTAATGGTTTGTCTGTGTCTATTTGCAATTCTCTTATAATATTTTTGAGCTTCGTGTAAGGTTTTCTTCAGTGATCCCTATTTGCAGACATTCTTGTATTTACAGTTGGTAAGGATGAATCTACTGGAAGTCTGGGAATAAAAGATGGATGGCATCCATAATTGGCCAAAAATGGGCTTTGAGAGATGGAACTATGGCAGGAGTTGTTGTAAGCAAATTCTGTCCTGTCCAGTCATCTGGAAGAAGGCAGATGAAACAACTGAGAAATTGCTCTAACGTTTGATTCGTTCTTTCAGTCTGACCATTTGACTGTGGATGAAAGGCAGTAGATAGGTTAACTTGAATTCCCAGAGTAGAACAGAAAGTCTTCCATAGTCGTGATGTGAAATGGACTCCTAGATCTGATATTATTTCATCTGGAAGGCCATGCAGTCTGTAAATTTATCGTATTAGTATTTCTGCAGTGTCTTCAGCTGTAGGAATGCTAGTGATGGGCACAAAATGAGCCATCTTTGTTAAACGATCACCACTACCATGTCAGTTGCAAATCCCTTGGAAGAAGGTAGGTCAACAAAAAAAAAATGGAAATGGATCCCCATGGTCACAATGAGGGAGGGGTTGTAACAGACCTACAGGGAGGGAGCGTGGTATTTTATAACGGGCACAGGTTTCACATGAGAGAACATAATCCTTTACATATTTCCGATAGAAAGGCCACCAAAAGGTTCAAACAAGGAGGTCTATCATTTTCCATTCTTTTTTCAAAGGTCCCGTGCCCGTCATGAAAGTCCATGTGTAATTTTCCTGGTGGATTGTTTAAGAGTGGATCCCTATCATAAGCTTCTTTAATCTTTAAAAGAAGCTTTGCAGGGTACATTATACCAAAAAAGTGTCTTTCTTGTGAGATAGTACTCACTGGTTCCATGTTGGTAGAAGAGTCACCTGACTTTCTTGAAGAAACATCTGATTTTCCATTTTTACATCCAGTTCTGTAATAAGTAACTAAATTAAATCTTGAAAAGTAAAGAGTCCATCTTGCCTGTCTTGCATTGAGCCTCTTTGTGGATTTAATAAATTCAAGATTTTTATGGTCAGTAAGAACAGTTACGGGATGTGTGGTGCCCTCCAGAAGGTGTCTCCCTCCATTCGGTGAAGGCTTCTTTTATTGCTAAAAGTTGTCGATATCATCATTTTGTTCTGCTGTTGTCATTTGGTGGGAATAATATGCACATGGATGTAGCAACATCTTTTCACCAATTCTTTGAGAAAGAACTGCTCCAATGGCTGTATTGTAGGCATCTACTTCTACTATAAAAGGAAGTTCTGAGTTGGGGTGTACCACTACAGGTGTAGTGGTGAATATGGTTTTCAAGTGTGATAAGGTAATTTCTGCCTCTGTGGACCACTGAAAGCGCGCCTCTTTCTTTGTCACATGGGGGCCACAATTTTTGAAATTTCTTAAATAAATCTGTGATAAAAGTTGGCGAATCCTAAGATGTTGCACATATTTTATATTTTTGGGGAGATGATGTAATCCAAAAACTGTATACGGGGCTGTTCAAAATCACATTTTTTAACTTAATGTATAATTTATTTTGTCATAGTCATTCTAAAACTGTAGGAACGTGATCCCGATGTTCCTGTAAGTTAGTAGAAAAGATAAGTGTCATCAAGATAAGCCACCACAAATTGATCTAACAAGCCTCTGAAAACATAATTTATGAAATGTTGGAAGGTAATTGGTGCATTACATAGTCCAAAGGGCATTACTAAGGATTCATAATGCCCATATCTTATCCAAAAAGCCATCTTCCATTCATCTCCAGGTCGATATGACCAAGAGTATATGCACCCCCCAGATCTAGCTTGGTAAAAATCTTTGCTGTTCTCAGTCTCTCAAATAGTTCTGGAATTAATGGAAGTGGGTAACGATTTGTGACTGTCATTTTATTTAACTCTCTGTAATCAATGCATTGGCGCAGGGTCCTATCTGCTTTTTCAACAAAGAATAGCAGGGCCCCAGCAGGGGGCGCTGAAGGGTGGATAAACCCCTTCACCAGATTTTCCTGTAGAAAGTCCCTTAATGCTTTCAGTTCTGGCTCAGAAAGGTTATAGAGGCCACCAAAGGGAATTGGGGCTGCTGGTACAAGCTCTATTGCACAATCATAGGCTTGGTGTGGTGGCAATGGTGGCAATTGGACTGCATTTTTCTTATCACAAATGTATTTAAAGTCTTGGTACTGGGGGGGGGCAGTCTTTCCAAGTAAGTCAATTAAAGCCAGCTGATCTTTGTTTCTCAATCTCTCCATAAATCGTCTATCGATCTTAATACTCAATTTAATAAAGTCATCAAGACCATTTGGCGTATATATATTCTGGATAGCTCATATTTTATATCCTCAGAAAGCCCTTTTCTAAAATGAAAGAGCTTTGCACTGCCATTCCAAGTGGTATCAGTTACCCATCAACGAAAATAGGCAGCATATTCACCAACAGGACATTTTCCTTGGCGTAAGTTCAGTAAAACCGCTTCAGCAGTTGCGCTGCAATTCCTCGCAAATCATTGAAAATGAAATCCATGGTTGCCACAAAGGCCTGGAAATCTTGTAGAATAGCATAGTCTTGCTCCAAGTATGGAGAAGTCCATGCCAGGGCCTCAATGAGCAGAGATAAAATAAAGCCTGTCTTGGAGCGTGGGGTTTCAAACTGGGAAGGTTGCAGCTGAAAGTGCAGTCAACATTGATTCAGGAAGCCTTTATAATGTTTTGGATTTATCAGGCAAAGGGAGGTGGTTAGAATAACTGTTTGTGCTGTTTGTTGTCATTGCTGCACAAGTGGTGATTGCAGTTCAATTACTTAACCTTGTAAAGCCTCGTACACACGCACCGATTATCGTACGACTGCGTGTCCAACTTTTGTCCAAATCGGCTGTTGGCGGTTTTGTCTAGCGCACTGACAATAGTCAAGTAATCATCCAACAAAGCCGAACATAGTGACGTGTTACAAGCACAAAAGAGGAAGTTCAGGTGAATGTGATTTGTGAATTAGGAATGCAGGTTTAAACAACTGAACACTTTTTTTTATTATTATTATTATTATACAGGATTTATATAGTACAGTTTGCATAGCGCTTTACAATATTAGGGCAGACAGTACAATTACAATACGATTCAATATAGGAGGAATCAGAGGGCCCTGCTCGTTAGAGTTTACAATCTAGGAGGAAGGGTCAAGGGCAATAACTGTGGGGGATGAACTGATGAAGAAAATAAAAGTGCCGTTGTTAGGTGGCGGCAGGATAAGCTTCCCTGAAGAGAAAAGTTTTCAGGGATCGCCTGAAAGTGGATAGATTTGGGGACAGTCTGACAGATTTGGGTAGGGAATTCCAAATGATGGGAGAGGCTCGGGAGAAGTATTGGAGCTGAATATGAGAGGAGGTGATGAGGGAGCTGGAGAGCAGGAGGTCTTGGGAGGAATGAAGAGGACAATTAGGTTGGTATTTTGAGACTAGTCTAGTGATGTAGCTGTGGACAGAGTTGTGGATGGCTTTGTAACTTATTGTTAGTATTTAGGATTCAATTCATTGGGCGAGTGGCAGCCAATGGAAGGATATGCAGAGAGGGGTGGCAGACGCTGAGCAGTTTGTAAAGTGGATGTGTCTGGCAGCGGCATTCATGATGGACTGAAGGGGGGATAGTCTATTTAAAGGTAGGCCAAAGAGGAGGGAGTTGCAGTAGTTGAGGCGAGAGATGACCAGGGAGTGAATCAGGAGCTTTGTGGTTTCATTGGTTAGGAAAGGATGTATTTTAGAGATGTTGCGGATATTGAGGCGGAAAGCCTTAGAAAGTGATTTGATGTGGGGCTAGAAGGAGAGTTCAGAATCTAGGATTATTATTATTATACAGTATTTATATAGCGCCGACAGTTTGCGCAGTGCTTTACAATATTAGGGCAGACAATACAATACAATACAATTCAATACAGGAGGAATCAGAGGGCCCTGCTCGGTAGAGCTTACAATCTAGGAGGGAGGGTTAAATGATACAAGAGGGCAATAACTGTGGGGGATGGGTTGATTGAGAATAAAAAAGTGCAGTTGTTAGGTGGCGGCAGAATAGGCTTCCCTGAAGAGAAAAGTTTTCAGGGATCGCCTAAAGGTGGATAGATTTGGGGATAGTCTGACAGATTGGGGTAGGGAGTTCCAAACCTTGAGGGATGGGGTTAGACAGTCTGATAGGGGTTTAGATAGGTGGAAATCCGCTAGGGACTTTTGAAA
>BLSH010346840.1:1223376-1234243 GCA_018402905.1 Glandirana rugosa | reverse complement strand
GACGAGAGGTCGAGGGAGTAGTGGAGGAGATTGTGAGCGGAGGTTCTGAAGAGGGCTCGGCGAGGGTAGGAGAGGATGGGAGCGGCTCGGGAGAAGTCTTGGAGGCGAGTGTTAGAGGAGGTGATGAGGGAGCTGGAGAGCAGGAGGTCTTGAGAGGAGTGAAGAGGACGATTAGGTTGGTATTTTGAGACTAGGCTGGTGATGTAGCTGGGAGCAGAGTTGTGGATGGCTTTGTAGCTCATTGTTAGTATTTTGAACTTAATTTGTTGGGCGAGTGGCAGCGAATGGAGGGATTGGCAGAGAGGGGTGGCAGACGCTGAACGGTTTGTAAGGTGGATGAGTCTGGCAGTGGCATTCATGATGGACTGAAGGGGGGATAGTCTATTTAAAGGTAGGCCAGTGAGGAGGGAGTTGCAGTAGTCGAGGCGAGAGATGACCAGGGAGTGAATCAGGAGCTTTGTGGTTTCATTGGTTAGGAAAGAACGTATTTTAGAGATGTTGCGGATATTGAGGCGGCAAGCCTTAGAAAGTGATTGGATGTGGGGCCAAAAGGAGAGTTATGAATCCAGGATAACACCAAGCACCCAAACATGTGGGGATGGGTAGATGGTTGTGCCATTGCTCTTGACAGAGAAGTCAGGGGAAATGGCATTTGGGGGAGGAAATATTATGAGTTCGGTTTTGGACAAGTTGAGTTTGAGGAAGTGGTGTGACATCCAGCCAGATATGTCTCTTAATAAGTTAGTGATGCGTGAGGAGACTGATGGAGTGAGTTGGGGGGTGGAGAGGTAGATTTGGGTATCGTCAGCGTAGAAATGATATTGAAAGCCGTGGGAGGCTATCAGCCGGCCCAGGGAAGAGGTGTATATTGAAAATAAGAGAGGTCCAAGAACAGAGAAAGGAAGAGGAGAGGAGGAGGTAGAATTGTATGTGACACTGAAGGTGCGATGGGATAGGTAGGATGAGAGCCACTGAAGAGCACAGTCACAGAGACCAAGCGAGTAAAGTTTTTTGAGGAGGAGGTGGTGGTCGACAGTATCAAAGGCACCCGAAAGGTCCAGGTGCAGGAGTACAGAATAGTTTCCATTGGTTTTAGCGGTTAGTAGGTCATTTGTGAGTTTAAGAAGGGCAGTTTCTGTGGAGTGTTGAGGACGGAATCCAGATTGGAGGGGGTCAAGAAGGTTATTCTTAACAAGGTGGTCACTCAGTTGATTGTAGACCAGGCGTTCGAGGAGTTTGGAGGAAAATGGGAGCAAGGAGATGAGGCGTAGATTGTTAAGATCGGTAGGGTCCAGGGATGGCTTTTTGAGTATGGGGGTGACCAATGCATGTTTTAGAGCATTGGGGAAGATGGCAGAAGAGAGGGAGAGATTGAAGATGTGAGTTAGAGAGTGCAGGATAGAGTCAGAGGGTGAGCGTAGTATTTTAGAGGGAATAGGGTCCAATGGACAGGTGGTTAGGTGGGCGTTAGAAAGGAGTTTAGCAACCTTGTTTATAGTAGCAGGTTTGAATAAGGATAGTGTCGATTGTGCTTGTTGACATGGGGTGTTAACTGGAGAAGATGCCTGTAGAGTGGAGATTTCATCACGAATTGTATCAATCTTGCTTTTGAAGTGGTTAGCAACCTCCTGGGCAGTGAGTGTGTTAGTGGGCGGAAGTGGGGGGAGACGCAGTAGGGAGTTGAAGGTAGAGAAGAGTTGATGGGGACTGGATGAGAAGGTGTTAATAAGAGTGGTAAAATAGGTCTGCTTGGCAGTGTGGAGGCCAGAATTGTATTTATGGAGGGCAGATTTGTATTGGTTGAAGTCTTTGAGAGACTTTGTCTTGTGCCACCGACGCTCAAGGGCACAGCTACTCTTTTTGAGGTTTCTGGTGTCGTCTGTTTGCCAGGGTTGTAGGGGTCGAGGCCTGATTTTGTGTGTGGTAAGGGGAGCTAGCTTGTCCAGGGTGAAGGACAGGGATTTATTGTAGATGGTAGTGGCTTGGTTGGGGCAGGACAGGGGTGAGATTTTTTCATAGAGGTGGTCAGTAGCAGAATAGAGAAGAGAAGTGTTGAGTTGGCGAAGGTTTCTACGGGTGACGATTTGGTGATTGGAGGGAAAGGTGGTGCAAGACAGGGAGAGAGAGAAACTAATAAGGTGGTGGTCGGAGAGGGGAAAAGGATTGTTGGAGAGGTTGTATGGAGTGCATAGATAGGAGAAGACAAGGTCGAGGGTGTTTCCATCAGTGTGAGTAGAAGCCTGTTCCCATTGCTTCAGGTCAAATGAGGAAGTTAGACTAAGAAGTTTAGAAGTAGCAGTAGTGTTAGTATTAACTGGGATGTTGAAGTCGCCAAGAAGGATAGTGGGAATTTCAGAAGAGAGAAAGTAGGGTAGCCAGGATAACACCAAGTACCCTGACATGTGGGGATGGGTGAATGGTTGTGCCATTGCTCTTGACAGAAATGTCAGGGGAAAAGGCACGTGGGGGAGAAAATATTATGAGTTCAGTTTTGACAAGTTGAGTTTGAGGAAGTGGTGTGACATCTTGGATTGCATGCGTGTTTGCACTTCCAACTTTGTTGGTCAACTTCTGTACACACGAGCCAACGATTGGCCAACGCCTTGTTGGCCAACAAAAGTTTTCTAGTCCTGTCAGCCAACTTCTGTTGGACGACAATTGGAAATCGGCTGTCGAATCGTGCGTACTAACGGTCGGATTATCAGCCAACAGGCTGTTGGACGAACGTTGTTGGCCAACAATCGGACTGTGTGTATGGGCCTTAACTCTTATACTTGTGCTTGTAAGCCTTGAATCATCTGGGCTTGGTTTGTAACAGCCTCGGTTAGAAAAAACTGATTATTCTGTTAGGAGAATACCTGTAGTGAGTGGAGACCAATGGCCGATAAGGTCAGACTAAACACAGTTCTCAGTTCTATACGAGGTTAAATTGTCTGAACCGATGATCAGTGTAGGGATCACAAGCCAAGGTCGGTGCAGGAGAAGAGGTTTGTAGTCAGGGTCACAAGCCAGGGTCGATGTAGGAGAAGAATTTCGTAGTCAGGATCACAAGCCAAGGTCAATTCCAAGTAGCAATAGGTAGCTCAAGGCAGCAGGCAGGATAGGAACCACAATAATCTGGCAAGAGGAAGTACAAAGACATGGCTTATATCATGGGAGAAGCAAAGAGTTCAAGGTTCAACAGAAATCAAGACACAAGGCAAGGTTGTCCAATGGATCAGGCAGGGTGCTGTCCAGCATCTCAGGTAGCTCAGTGAGAAGAGTCCTTGTCAGACACAGAAGATGTCTCAGGTTCAAGTTCAGGCCCTGACACCCATGAAGGTTAACTTAGAGGTGTTCTCATTAAACTCTCTGTCCATGAGAGGAAGCATGCAGCAAATATCTTCTCTTATAGACCAAATCAAGCTCTTAGAAACCCCTAATAAAAGGGACCATGACCCACTTATTTCTGAAGAAATCTTGGCACACGGTAACCAGCTTCACTTCTTACTGCAGAAGAGCTATGATTTCTATATTAGACATCTTAAATTAACTTCATACATGCATTTTTAGCCAAACAGTTTAAAGGGCGAGCTGTGGCATCTAAAATCACATTCCTAAAAGACCACTCGGGCACTAAGATCACTAATCCAGCTGACATTGCAGAGCAGTTCCGCAGGTACTACTCTCCCCTGTATAACCTTAGGGACTCCATCTCTGCCCCTTCTCCACAACTCCAGATATACAAGAATTTCTAGACTTAATTAACCTTCCTTTGCTCACTGAGGAGCAGCTCCATACTTTATCTTTTTATCATTTACAGCCGAGGAAGTTGCCAAGGTTGTAAAGTCGCTCCCTCGCCATAAATCCCCAGGTCCAGATGGATTCTCCTATGACTACTACAAATTGCTCTCGGTGCACTTACTCCTTCACCTCACTAACACTCTAAACAACATTGCAGACAAAGGATCTTGCCCTCCTGAATTCCTAGAATCTATTATTGTCACTATCCCCAAGCCTGGGAAATCCATGGAGGATCCAGCCAATTTTATATCTGTTGAACTCAGACACCAAAATATAAGCCAAACTTATAGTGATCTGCCTTGCTGGTAAGACTCCTCATCTGGTTCACCCAGATTAACCACTTCAGCCCCGGAAGGATTTCCCCTTTAGGACCGGAGCCCTTTTTGCGATTCGGCACTGCGTTGCTTTAACTGAAAATTGCACGGTCGTGCGACGTTGTACCCAAACGAAATTTGCGTCCTTTTTTTCCCACAAATAGAGCTTTCTTTTGGTGGTATTTGATCACCGCTGCGTCATTTCTGATCGCCGCTATAAACAAAAGAAGAGCGACAATTTTGCAAAAAAACACAAATTTCTTACTTTTTGCTAAAATACAAATCCAAAAAAAAAAAATATAAAAAAACATTTTTTTTCATCGGTTTTGGCCAATTTATATTCTTCCTCATATTTGCGATAAAAAAATCGCAATCGGCGTTTATGGATTGGTTTGCGCAAAAGTGGTCGCGTTTATGGACGATGAGAATTAATTTCTGGGGTTTTTCTTTTTTTAAATTTTTTCTAGTAATGGCGGCGATCTGCGATTTTTAGCGGTACTGCGATATTTCAGCGGACATGTCGGAACATTTTGACACTTTTTTGGGACCATTGGCATTTATACAGCGATCAGTGCTATAAAAATGCACTGATTACTGTGTAAATGCCATTGGCAGTGAAGGGGTTAACCTGCAGGGGGCGCTCTAAGGGTTAAGTATGTTCCCTGGGCGTGTTCTACCTGTGGGGGGACTGCCCTAACAGGAGAAGGGAAGTGATCACACCTTCCATGTAGAGGAAGGCTGTGATCACAGCCCTTCCCCCTTCACAGAACGGAGGTCCGTGTTTACTTACACGGACCTCCGTTCTTTCACTCCGGGGGGGCATCGTGGGTGGATTGACTCTGCCGCACCTGCTCCCTGCCCCCCCCCGAACACAGTGAGCGTGTGGGCGCGCCTCCGGCGGCGCGCTCGCGCTCACTGTGCGTGATCTGGCAGCCGCTGTCATATGACGGCGATTTGCCTTAAAGAGCCACTCTGTCGCCGTCAGATGCCGATCGGCGGTCGGCAAGTGGTTAAGTTGGGTACGTTTATGGGTGCCAAATTTTGGGCAGCACTAGACACTTTGTGAATTTAATCCAATGGGCTGAACATCATAAAACTCCCTCTTTACTTCTCTCACTCGATACGGAGGAAGCCTTTGACTGTGTACACTGGTCCTATATGGGAGCGGTCCTCAGGAAGCATACTTATAGCCATAACAATGCTGTACTCTCAGCCATAAGCCAAAGTCTGGACCTCGGGATTTATGTTGTCCTCCTTCCCTATCACAAATGGAATGAGGCAAGGGTGCCCACTCTCCCCTACAATTTCCTTAATCATGGAACCCCTCCCTGAACAAATTAGCTCTCACCCCTCAATCTCAGGTTTAACTGTAGAAGCAAAGCAACACAAAATTGGCTTATATGCGGATGACATCCTCATCATTCTAATGAACGCCAAGCAATCCCTTCCTCCCCTCTGTGCCCTGCTGGACCACTTTGGTCTAATGACCTTATATAAGCTTAACCACTCAAAATCCCACATGCTAGCTAGTGGCCTCTCACCACAACTTAAAGTAGAAGTAAACCCTCTTCTATACCCAGTGAAGTGAACAGCCTCAGATGATACACAGGGATGAAACAAATCTCCCTAGATACGTTTTACATGCATATCTGCTGCCTTCAGCTTTCTATATTCTTTGGAATTCTAACATCATGTTAGAATTTTTATTTCCACATTCAGCAGTAGGAGTGTAGTCTTGGCATACACTGTGGGGGTAATTTACTATAGCTCCACAATGTGCTCCAGCAGTACCTGAAAATAGCACCGAATTAGGGGCAATTATGATTTCAACTGAGCGCACATGCAAACAACAGAACTATTGCCAATTGTCAATGGGATTCAAACTTGCAAATTCCAAATTCCTCCATTTAAAGCTTATATGCAAGTTCATTGCCATAAAGAGTGTATGGAGAGCTGGGTACTGCCCTAGGGGACATGTCTCAATAGAAAAAAAAGTTTTTTAACAATCGTTTTTAAAGGAGCAGTGATTTTAATAAGGCTTAAAGTGAAACAATAAAAATGGAAAATTCCTTAAAATCTGGTGCCTGGGGGGGGGGGGTCCCCTTTGTATGCCTGTAAAGTGGTACATCTGTGTGATCCAGCAGCAAAAAAAGTAATTGTCTTGTAATGTCTTGCCGGTGGCCAGCAATATAGATAAAAAAATCACTGCAAAAAATTGCGCATCCATACCAGGCCCACAGAAGATGGTGGGGAAGAAGAACAGAGAACTGGGAGAAGATGATGGCAAGAGAGAAGACACCGGGAAGAAGGCACCTGAGAGCTATTTTACAATAAAGGACTTGTCAAAAACCGGCTCTTGTTTTTTTTACATTTCACAGCTTTTTTGATGAATGGGTAGGGGTATGATGCACCCCATACTCATTCACATAGTGGGGCGGGATCTGGGGGCCCCTTGCTAAAGGGGGATTTCAGATTCCGATAAACCCCCACCCGCAGACCCCCACAACCACCGGCCAGAGTTGTGGGGATGAGGTCCTTCTCCGCATCAAAATGGCATGTGGTCCTCCCAAAATTCATAACAGACCCTTATCCGAGCACGCAGCCTGGCGGGAGGGGACAAGCGAGCACCCCCCAGGTGCTTCTCCCTCTCCGGTGTCTTCTTTCTTCTGCTCTTTTGCAGAGTCTTCTCTGCTGTCTTCTCCCTCTATTCTTCTTCCAGTGTTGAGTTGACTCGATCTCCCTGTGTAAAGCTGGCTCTGCTTATATTGGCATGGGGTGGGGCCACCAGGTGACATCATCCAGAGGCCCTGCCCCCTTGTGACGTCACCGCCCAGTGCATGATGGGACAGCGCGGAGAGGGAGAAGACCCTGCAAAAGAGCAGAAGATGTTGCGGAGAGGGAAAAGACCTCGCAAAAGAAGACCCAACAAAAGAGCTGCCTTAATAAAATATTTTAAAAACCTGTAGTGTGTTTTTTGTTTCCCACTTTTTTTAGGTGACTGGGTAGGGGTACAATGTACCCCATACTCTTTCACATAGGAGGAGGGCAGTATCTGGGTACCTCCTTTTTAAAGGGGGCTCCAGATTCCGATAAGTCCCCCACCCGCAGACCCCGACAACCACCAGTTAGGGTTGTCGGGAAGAGGCCCTTGTCCTCATCAACATGGGGACTAGGTGCTTTGGGGGGACCCCAAAGCACCCACCTCCCCATGTTGTGGCCTGGTACAGTTCAGGAGGGGGGTGCTCGCTCGTCCCCCCCCCTAGCCTGTCTGGCCAGGCTACGTACTCAGATAAGGGTCTGGTACGGATCTTGGGGGAAACCCCACGCTATTTTTTAAATTTTGGAATGGGGTTCCCCTTAAAATCCAGACCAGACCCAAAGGCATGTGATGTCAGAAGGGACGGAGTAACCTGGTTATGTCACTGGATGGCCCCGCCCTTGACAATATAACACCTGTCAAAGCGAAGAGACAGCAGTCGGCAGGAGGTGGAGCGTTCAGATTTGTGTCTATTTTTCAGGTCCGTCCGGTGCCGTGATTGGCCATGGATGTACATCGTGGGACACTTTTTTAACATTTTTGACATAAAAGATTGGATAAAAATGTCTATTTTGTAAAACATTTTTACACTTTTTTGGCGAATGAGTAGGGGTACGATGTACCCCATACCCATTCACATGGGGGGGGGCAGGATCTGGGGAACCCCTTGTTAAAGAGGGCTTCCAGATTCCGATCAGCGCCTCATCTGCAGACCCCAACAACCACCAGCCAGGGTTGTCAGGAAGAGGCCCTTGACCCCATCATCATGCGGACAAGGTGCTTTGGAGTGGGGGGCACAGAGCCCCCCGCCCTAAAGCACCCACACCCCTCATGTTGAAGGCATGTGGCCTGGTATGGTCCAGGAGTAGGGGCACTCGCTTGTCCCTCTATCCCGACCTCCAGGCTGCATGCTCGGATAAGGGTCTGGTATGGACTTTGGGGGGATCCCACACCGTTTTGTGAAAAAAGTTGGCGTGGGCTTCCCCTTAAAATCCATACCTGACCTGAAGGGCTTGGTATAGATTGGGGGGACCCCATGGATCCCATTTTTTGTTGTAAAAATGTGTAGTGTTATATAATGTGTGAAAAATTCTTTCCATAAGACAGATTGAATTCAATCTTACATTCAATTGAATGATAGCGAATAAAGAGGACTTCCAATGAAAAGCAATTAACCAGTGAATCTCTACGCTTATTGGATAAGTCTCATGTGTGGTATGGAAATGCCAGGGATAGCTGTAAATAATATGCAGTTAAATAGGGAGAGATTAATATGTGTGTCAGAAATAACTGAAGCAAAGTTTTCTAGTTGGCGCCAGATATGTGAAATTTGATCGCAATCCCAGAAAATGTGGGAAAAGGAGCCTGAGGATGGACATCCTCTAAACAAGTAGATGGAAAAATGGCACGCAGTTATTTTTGGGTATAGTACCATCTTGTAAATAGTTTTATGGCCGTTTTCTCTTTTACTGTGAGTGATCTTGTGCATTTGCGGAGGTTCCTCTGTAGAGAAGGATATGTTGCATTCCAGTTCCCATTTTTGCCTGTAAGAGAGTTTCTCTTGTGAGTCAGAATTCACTAGATTTTGGTATATTTCTGAGATTAGGCTTCTTCTTCTTGGGTTTTTTAGAAATATCTTTTCGTAAAATGTGGAGGGGTCCATGTCTATCGTATTGTAGTGAGTATTATAATAGTGTCTAATTTGTAAATACCTATAATGTTCATTATTTGGCATGTGATATTTTGTTTTTAGGGACTGAAATGAGGTGAAATTGGAGTTTTCAATGAATTTATATAAGGATGTTAAATTATTATCTATCCATAAGGAGTAATTATCCAGTCCATATAAACCTGGAAGGAATTTTGGATCCCCTAAAACTGTAGCTTGAGGGGGGGATTTTGAGGTCAGATTGTATTTTTTTATATATAGTCTCCATAGTTGTAAAGAATGAAGAACTAGTAGATTTAAATAGACAAACCTATTTTGTGAAATATTTGTAGACCATAGTATTCCAGATAGAGAATAAGGGTATATAGAGTTGATTTCAAATTGGACACAAGGGATCTTTGAATTAGTATCCGCCTTTGTGTCGTGAGGTATATAAAACTGTTTAGCGAACTGAGGGTGTGTACTGGCTCAAGTGAATTTGTTAATTTCTTTTTGGAAGTTAGCTATATAGATTTTGTGTATTCTAATGGGAATTGCTGTAAATAAATATAATATTTTAGGTAGTATAGTCATTTTTATTGCCGTAATCCTAAAAATTAGATAATGATAGGATTTCCATAATTTTATAGTTCTTCTTAATTTTAGTAGTAATGGGATGTAATTCTTAGAGAATAGGTGTTTTATATCTGGGGTGAGACGAATGCTTAAGTAGGAGAGGGAATACATAGACCATGTAGGGGAGAAAGAGTCCCTTAGAGTGTTGAATTGTGTATTGGGTATATTAATAGGCATACCTATAGATTTCGAAATATTGACTAATAGCCCTGAGAGGGATGCAAATTGTTGTAGTGTACGAAGTAAGTTTGGTAATGAGGTGATAGGTTGTGTGATGAATAGAAACATGTCATCGGCATACATGATAATTTTGTATGAGCTATTAAATGAGGTGTATCCTTTGATATTTGGAAGGGATAAAATGGCAGTGGCTAAAGGCTCTATAGCTAGAGCAAACAAGAGTGGAGAAAAAGTACATCCTTGCCTTGTCCCTCTGCTTATACTGAAAAATTCAGAAGTACAGCCCGGTAAACAAATTCGTGTTAGGGGATTATTGTACAATGTACTAAACGCATGGAAAAATTCACCGTTTGTATTCCATATTTTGGTAAGGTAATATCTAAGTATTTCCAAGAGACTCTATCAAATGCCTTATTAATATCAAGTTAAGCTGGATTTAGGTGACCCACATCATGACGGACTCTGCGTCTTTCTCTGCGAAGAGATGGTATATTCCAAATCGGAATGGGGCAAGGCGTAGAGGGGGTGCGAGGTAATGTGCCAGGGTCCAAGAGGCCAAGCTTTATCAGTATAATCTGTCCTTCTGGAATGGAGGTGGCTATGTAAGTTGTGGCATTATGTGGGATTATCCATTTGAAGGGAAATCCCCAGGGGTATCGGAGTTTAGGACAGATGTGATCTCCTTCATCTTCCTACATCTGTCAAGTGTGGCTTGTGAGATATCCAGGTATATTTGTAGAGAGACTCCATCTAGCATGGTGTTTCTTGTATTGTGTGCTGCTCTCATTATTTCTTTAGTTAGAAAATCTTTCCTGCATAAGATGATATCTCTGGGTGGTTTGTCAGGGGGAGGTTTTGCTCTTAATACATGGTGAATTCTATCACAGACAAAGGCTTGTGAGTCCAGGTTTGGTAAAAGAGCTTGAAAAAGCTTCAAGGTGTATGCCTGGAGGTCTGTAATTGGCTCGGAGGCCCCTCTAATTCTAAGATTATTTCTTCTATATCTATTATTGAGGTCCTCAACATAAGATTACATAGTTACATAGTCAGGTTGAAAAAAGACACAAGTCCATCTAGTTCAACCAAAAAAAAAAAAAAATTATATATAACCAAACAATTCCATATACAATCTTTCACCCACAGTTGATCCAGAGGAAGGCAAAAAACCCCAGCAAAGCATGATCCAATTTGCTATAGTGATATCGTTTAACCTAGTACGAAACGACCCCAAAAAACGGAAGGAGACCTAGTTGACACCCACTTTCTAAC
>BLSH010346840.1:1205776-1220773 GCA_018402905.1 Glandirana rugosa | reverse complement strand
ACATCCTTATCCTTGCTATATAGTTGTAACACTTGGTTCTCCTCTACTATGGTTGCAAAGCGTCCACTCACGAAGAAGTATCCATTGAGGAGTAAATTTCCAAGACAATATGTTTCAAGTAATAATGTTTGTCATATACTGTGTTCATATTTATATGTATAATATCAAAGTGTATTACTGTAACGAGTGGCAAAGGTTGGAATACACGTTTTGTAAACTATGATAGTAGTGTTGGGTTGTCGTGGCGGGCAATCCCTTCTTTCCGGCACCACGGAAAGAACTAAATGTTGAGTCAGACCTAAGACTACCACACGAGATAAGACGGGAAGTATCCAGACTGAGTTGTAAATCAAGAAAGGCACCACGGCCTTTCTTCCCTAACGGGCGGTGCTGTTGGGTTGTGATGATAGTATCAAATGTTTTGCACATAAGGTTGGAAACGGTGAGCAATGTCATTATGTGAAACTATAATATGTATATTTATACTTGTGTCATATACTGTTTGTAATAATGAACTTTGTATAACAGAACCTTTAAATGAGGAGTTACCTATGAAGAAGCACTCACCTGCGAAACGTTGGTATCATCTCCTCTTGGTTCACAATGTTGATATATCGTTCCTATTCCTACACATGTACAGGATTTGAATTATTTGATGAATAAACTACATTTTAAACTATCTATGTAGTCTAACATTTGCTCACTATGTTCTAAGTGTTCTTGAAAATCCCTTGTTTGGTTTTATCGTTTATAACTTTTTTAACTTTGGCCGTGAGCCACATAGGTTTTAATTTTAGCCTTTTAAACGTATTGCCCATGGGAATATACTTTGCACTGAGTTGGCATAGAGTCTTTTTGAATAATTTCCATGTCTGTTCTGTGTTCATCGATGCCAATATTCCCTCCCAGTCTAAGTCCTGGAGAGCAGCCCTCCTCCTTGTAAAATTTGCTCACTTAAAATTAAGTGTTTTTATCTTTCCCGTATGTGTTTGTTGCTTGCAGCTTACATTAAATGAAATCATGTTATGGTCACTGTTACCCAGATGTTCTTTTATATGAATATTAATAATAAGCTCTGCATGGTTTGAGATTACCAGGTCCAGAAAAACATCATTCCTAGTTGGGGCTTCAATAAACTGCACCATAAAATTGTCTTGTAATAGGTTTATAAATGTTTGCCCTTTAACTGTCCCAGCAGTGCCATTACTCCAGCTAATTTAAAATCCCCCATTATTATCACTGTCCCAGCCCTTGCATCCATTTTCTGAGAAGATTTTTTTACACTTTGGTCAACTATTGGAAAAAAAGACTCACTGTCACTAAGTTTTTTTGAGGAAAAGGACTAAGTATTTATTTAAAGTTTGCACTTTGCACTTTGTTCTTTCACAAAATTATTTTTTATTCATATGTGCACTTGAGATAGAAGAGGGTGATTTTTTTTGCAGAAGATTCACTTATTTATCTATTCATTTATTTATATATATTTAAATCTGTGATATTAACGCTTGGGACAGCGCCATTCCTTGATATATCTTGATAACATTTATGTTCCTTCTGTGGGAGGTTGTTGGAAGGCTGCAGTCCTACAAAGTATATATTGGGTTATCCAAAGCGCGGATATATAATAATTCCCAATCTTGTGTATAATCACTGTGAGACTGGAGCTCAGCTCATAAGTGGCCGCTCAGCTCCATGCAGCACCTTTTTTAGACAGCACTGCAGGGTAGGCCTCCCAGATGATGGGGGGGGGGGGCTAAACAAGGAGCTAGCCTCACTGCTGGATGGGAGAATGGAAAGTTTATGTCCCCTAGGGCCCTGTGATGGTGCTTGGGACATATTAAATGGCTGCCTGGTGCAGGCCACGGGCAGGGAGAAGGTCGGCTGTAGCTTTAAACTTCACCACCAGGCAACACTCCCATATAATTAAAATAAAAAACATGTAGCGATATATATAAATTGATAAGACAAAACGAATTACCATAAATAACATTGAGAGCACTGTGACTCTGACTATATAAAACAGGTAATTGGATAAATAAACAAAATACAGTGTTCGCACATTAATGTGCAAATTAGTATCGCATGAAGTCACTATCACTAGTGACTCCATGTAGTATAGTGCAAAAAGTATATATAAATGTAAACAATCAAAAGTTCATAAATGAAGATTAAAACTTCTTGAGTAGTCTCTAAAATGCAGTCAAGGTGATATAGGATGTGTTGGCAAATAGATTAGTCCAAAAATCTTGCCCTAAATGCAGTGAAATTAAAAAATATATATCAATCCAGTAATAAAGTGTGTACATGTGAAATGGTAAGATTGGATGCTTACCGGATGGATGGGACACATGTGCTGCACGGCAGCATGGGTCAGTAGAGCTTGTTTGGAAACAGTTCCCAGGTGGTAATCCCTTGTGGAGAGATCTGGTTGTGGAGTCTGTGATTCCGTCTAGCACGGACAGTCCTCAGCAGGATATAGATTCCAAGGAGTAGTCCCATGTGTAAAGATAAAACACTCCACATAGTGGGACTCTGTATAAAATCGTATTTAATGTAAATAAAAAGTGCATACTTACAAGAGGTAGATATATAGCTGGCAAAGATGGTATAAAATCAATTGGCGATGCTCACACAGTCCTCACCCAACATGTTTCGTCCTATAGGACATCATTTGGGGGGGGTTTGCCAAACACTCCCATACAGTGTGGATAAGGACACAGGGATGGTATATTATTACCTAGTAGGTGGATGGGGAGTATATACAACTCAGAGCCCAAGGATGGATCCGGATTGAGCTAACATGTCAGCCACAGCTGGAAAAAAGCAGCCTGTGTTAGGCTGCACTCTCAGGGAGTCCTCTTCAATGCTGGGGACGCAGGCAGGGATGGTGTAGTGCTGCCAGGGTCAGGTTGGAGGATGGCTGGCCTGTGCCCTTCTGAGCCCGAGGATGGAGTCGGGTGATGGCAGGCCGTGGATTAGGCCTGAGGCCTCTGACTAGGCCCGAGGCTGCAGTATACACTGATCTGGTAGTCAGACCTCCAAATAGTGGTATGTGTCGGTACAGGGGACCAAGCATGATAAGATGTTGTGGTCCAAATCCGTATTGGGCCAGCCAATACTTGGATGATTGGGGATGAAGAATCAGCAGTCCTGGAGTTCCTCTCTGAAACGTCCAGCTCAGTTCCTTCCGGTCACGCCCACCCCCAAGCACCAGTTTTCTAAGCAGATGTACCTGTGCAGTGTAAACCCTACAATTTTAATTGTCCAAGTCGCTGGGCATGATTAGTGCTAACAAAGATTAACATCAGTCCCTGGCTGCAATGAGCTTCCAATCTAAGACCCCATACACACTATTAGATTTTCTACAGATTTTTTCCTTCAGATTTACCAAAACCATGTAGGGCCTGCCTGATTGCATACAAATTGAACCTCTTAAGGTTTGACCTCATATTATATGGTTTTGGTAAATCTGAAGACAAAAATCAGCAGAAAATCTAAGTGTGTGTATGGGGTCTAAAGTCTATTTCAACAGGAGACAAATAAAATGCCAGCATGTCTTTAGATTGTGGTGAGAAACCCACACGGGGGGGGGACATATAAACGTCAAGACAAGCATTAGCATGTCTGGAATGTGAACCAGCAACCGCAGGGGTGCTAGGCAGAATTGCTAGGTACTTAGCTAGTGAGCAGCCTCACACATGAAGTGTGCATCTCTGTGGTGTGACCAGCCCTAAGTCCATAGCCATGCTCAGTATGACAAGCAATATACAATATATTGTCCTAAGTATTGGGACACCTGCCTTTACACACACATGAACTATAATGGGAGCCCAGGGTTCAATATAGAGTTGGCCCACCCTTTGCAGCTATAACAGCTTCAAATCTTGTGGGAAGGCTGTCCACAAGGTTTAGGAGTGTGTAGATGGGAATGTTTTACCGTCCTTCCAGAAGTGCATGTGTGAGGTCAGGCACTGGTGTTGGATGAGAAGGCCTGGCTCACAGTCTCTGCTCTAATTCAGCCAAAAGGTGTTCTATCTGGTTGAGGTCAGGACTCTGTGCAGGCCAGTCAAGTTCTTCCACCCCAAACTCACTCATCCATATCTTTATGAACCTTGCTTTGTGCAAATCATTTGGTGAAGGGGGGATTCTGATGTGGGGTTGGTTTTCAGGGGTTGGGCTTGGCCTCTTAGTTCCAGTGAAGGGAACTCTTAAGGCGTCAGCATACCAAGACATTTTGGAAAATGTCATGCTCCCAACTTTGTGGGAACAGTTTGGGGATGGCCCCTCCCTGTTCCAACATGACTGTGCACCAGTGCATAATGGATGAGGGAGGTTGGGGTGCGTGAAGGAACTTAACTGGCCTGCACAGAGTCCTGATCTCAACCAGATAGAACACCTTTTGGCTGAATTAGAGCAGAGACTGTGAGCCAGGCCTTCTCATCCAACATAAGTGCCTAACCTCACAAATGCACTTCTGGAAGAATGGCAAATCATTCCCATAGGCACACTCCTAAACCTTGTGGACAGCCTTCCCAGAAGAGTTGAAGCTGTTATAGCTGCAAAGGGTGGGCCAATGCAAATTTTAACCCTATGACCTAAGACTGGGCTGCCATTAAAGTCCATGTGTGTGTAAAGGCAGGCATCCCAAAACTTTTGGCTAGATAGTGTATGTGACAAGATTTGCATTGGTGGTGGAACCCTCCTACACATAACTACTACATTTAGACATCATTTTAGGTAAAGCCCCGAGCCATGTTTAACAACATAGGGAGAACAAACATCATCTCTCTACATGAAGTGGAGTGTTTGGGATGTGAACCCAGGCAATGCTAGGCAGGTGTGTTACCTTGTAAACCGCAGCTATTACATGTAAAGCCCTCCTACACATATACTGCATTTCTTTGGATATATAGGTGGTGGAATTACATTAGTCAGAGTTATTCTTTTTGATTTATTCTGTGATATTTGGTGGTTCTTGGTGGGTAAGTGTAGAATAGTGATGTTACCCTCAGATTTTTGGGAATTACATTTTTATTTCTGATGTTGGTACACATATCACATTTTTTGGGCTCAAATTAGGATCATTTAGAAATAATAAAAATAAAAAAATGTGACTCATTTTTCATTTGCAGAAGCAATGGTATTTTTTGTGGTCTGTAAAGACACCTGTGTGAGTTTAGGGAAATATTTTTGTGAGATAGACATCAAGTAAAAGTGACAAAGAGAAAAAAATGTAACCAAAACATGAAAACATTACACATTCTTGCATTCTTAAAAACCCAAGTAGCAACTTTGTTGCAAGGACAATTTCTTTGAGAGAAAGATACATTTCATCTCAATGTGAAAAGGATTTCTTTGGGGAAATTACAATTGTACCATTAGAATGAATGGCTGAAACTTACATTGGGCTACATTACTCAAATTTTGACTCCCAAAAAACTCTCTTTAAACAGCTCTCATTTTGGTATACTATAGCACCCTATAATTACTCCAGTGGAGTAAAAGTAAGAGTTATTTCAAGTCCGAGCATGCATAGTTGTGCTCAGCTTTGCTGTGCACCTAGGAGTAAAGATATGGGGAGTTTATCTTTTCTCAGACTTTTAAAGATATTTCAGTGTAGAAATCACTTTTTCACACAGTTTAAAAGCATATTATCTTTAAACAATATACTGCATATTTTAGTACAATTTAGGTGATTATATCATACTCTAAACATTATTTCCATGTGCACTTCTCCAGGTCCTGGAGTAAGGATTTGGGCACTATCTGTTGCCTGGGCGCTATAATAAATTCCATTTTGGTAGTATTTCTGCTCCAGCGCTATTGTGAATACAATTTTAGCGCTATTTACCGCGATTTGCAGCATTTTAGCGCTATTTAGCGTGAATTGCAGCAATTTGATAGCACTGGCCACAAAATAGCAGCAAAATTGCTGCAATTCACGCTAAATAGCGCTAAAATGCTGCAAATTGATGCAGTATGCACTGATGATAACAGAGGAACAAAACAGCAGAAAGACACGGGACTTAGGGCTTTGGAGAGAAATAAGTAAACACTACAGATATGTGCCTAGGTCAGATTTCATGATTTGGGTTTACATCCACTTTAAGCAACAACTTGTGGACATCGCTCCTTCTCGTGGGCACCTCTCGATAATTTATCTTACTTAAGAATTCAGCTCACTTCTCCAGCCTCTAAGAACCAAGCCTTCAACTTCTCAACTCTAACCAACACCATATTAAAACTATGCTCTACCCTAAGATCTGGAGTTGCCTCATGGGCAGGTCATATATCCATATTGAAAACATTTTTTTTACGGTATGTTTGCCTCTCCCCTATGCCCAAGATCAGACCATTCTGCACAATTTCATTTGGGACTCTAAAAAAAAAAAAAAGAAATGCATGCCAACTAAATTAGCTGGAATAGGGACTCCTGATGTTGTTGCCTACTATAAAGCAACTATCCTCTCCCAATCGAGACCATGGTGGTCTCCAACTCAGACTAAACTAAGGGGTTTATTTACTAAAGGCAAATCCACTCTGCACTACAAGTGCACTTGGAAGTGCAGTCGCTGTAGATCTGAGGGAAAGATCTGAAAAGAGGGGAAGCTCTGCTGATTTTATCATCCAATCATGTGCAAACAAAAATGCTGTTTTTATTTTCCTTGCATGTCCTCCTCAGATCTACAGCGACTGCACTTCCAAGTACATTTGCAGTGCACTGGTAGTGCACGGTGGATTTGCCTTTAGTGAATAAACCTCCCCGAATGCCCTGGACTCAAATCAAATCTGCTGCTACAAAATCCAACTTAAAGCTTCTATTGGGGGCAACTTGGCTCCAACATACTCCCTCAACACAATTTCTAGACACTGTCAAAGTGTGGAACTCAGCGGTCAATTTGTGCCAAGGCCCTTCACAACAAACTCTTCACTCCCTTCCACTGAGATCCCTTGAGCCACTAATCCCAGGGACTCAAATCAAATCTGCTGCTACAAAATCCAACTTAAAGCTTCTATTGGGGGCAACTTGGCTCCAACATATTCCCTCAACACAATTTCTAGACACTGTCAAAGTGTGGAACTCAGCGGTCAATTTGTGCCAAGGCCCTTCACAACAAACTCTTCACTCCCTTCCACTGAGATCCCTTGAGCCACTAATCCCAGGGACTTCTCTAGCAGATTGGGACAAAGCTGGAATCCACAACATCTCACAACTCTTTTCCTGCAATGGCCTAATCTCCTTCCAGGAGCTCAGTGCC
This sequence comes from Glandirana rugosa, assembly GCA_018402905.1. NCBI lineage: Eukaryota > Metazoa > Chordata > Amphibia > Anura > Ranidae > Glandirana > Glandirana rugosa. The sequence goes on along the minus strand of BLSH010346840.1, from coordinate 1,213,514 downwards.
AAATACTTCCTGAAACCTTCTACCTTCTTCAAGTATCTTCAAGTAAGACATGCTCTTCAAAATATCATTCCATGCTTATCAGTGGACATCTAAAAAAAAAAATATTTTCCCTAATGGATACCCCTTCAAACCTCCAAATGGGAGTCTCATTATTCTACACTTTACTTAGCTGTATGCAGAAATTTCCCCCACTGCTCTACTGGGAACGAGAATTCCAGTTTTCGGCTGATCACAACCAATAATGCACAGCATGCGGCTTTCTCTTAAATACTCTAGATGCCTCTCTCATTGGGAATCCTACCAAAAGTTCCTACATAATTGATATCTCACTCCAGATAAACTAGCATCTATCTACCCCAACCGTTCCCCACAATGCTGGAACTGTGGATACACTGGCTCGACTCCACACATCTGGTGGTTTTGCCCAAAAGTTTTAGCCTTCTGGACTTCAATTTTCACCTTAGCCTCCTCCATCACTAAACTTCCACTTAACCAAGACCCAAAGTTGGCCCTGTTCAAAATAGGATTGAACTCCTGGCCTCCAAAGTTCCAAGCATATTCATTGCAGCTAAATTCGCAATAATCAGGAGCTGGAAGCAAGCAACACCCCTGACATTGCCACCACTACTCAAATTCTGAACGAACATGGTCACCTTGGACCTCTCACCCTTCTTGTAAGTTAACCTTAACTGTAGTATTTTATGACCCACTACATGACAGTCTGGACTCTTGACTACCCAAATATTCTAAATACATGTGTTATTAATAAGTTTCAAACCACTTACTCAACCCAACGGTGTCACCCCCCCTTCCTATATTCCCCTATCTTCTGTTCCGCCTATTCCTGGCCCCCTTTCCTAAGCCTTATACCCCCCCCCTTACTTCGCTATCCCTCACCTTATCCTCTCCCTTCTGCCTTTCTCTCTGACTTTCGCTCTCAGGGTTTTTGCCTCACTATTGCTCTGTTTACCAAGACTACTTGCATAGCTTACATGACTTATGTATAACGGTACACTGAGCATTCTTGCTCTCTTTTTTGTTGAATCAAAATAAAGAAATATTGAAACTAAAAAAGATAATTTACTGAATATGCGTATATTAAACAAATACACACAGATACTATTAATTATAACTGATAGTATTAATTATAACTAAGAATATATTTTTATGCATTAATCCTAACAGTATTTAAACAAAAGTATATATTATTTCTCTGTTAAACTGATCCTGTCTATTCTTGTCCATTCACAACTCGCTAGACACCCTACACCAGAGATACACTATGGGGTTGATTTACTAAAGGCAAATCCACTCTGCACTACAAGTGCACTGCAAGTGCACTTAAAAGTGCACTCAGAAGTGCAGTCGTTGTAAATCTGAGGGTAAGATCTGAAATCAGGGGAAGCTCTGCTGATTTTATCATCCAATCATGCACAAGCAAAAATGCTGTTTTTTATTTTCCTTGCATGTCCCCCTCGGATCTACAGCTACTGCACTTCCAAGTGCACTTCCAAGTGAACTAGTGCAAAGTGGATTTGCCTTTAGTAAATAACCCCCCCCCCCCATATTGTAAAAAGTATTGGGATGCCTGCCTTTACATGCACATGAACTTTAATGGCATCCCAGTCTTAGTTTGTAGGGTTCAATATGGAGTTGGCCCAACCTTTGCAGATATAACAGCTTCAACTCTCCTTCCATTGGAATGTTTGACCATTCTTCCAGAAACGCAATTGTGAGGTCAGGCACTAATGTGGATGAGAAGGCCTGGCTCTCTGTCTCCTCTCTAATTCATCCCAAAGGTGTTCTATCGGGTTGAGGTCAGGTCAAGCTCCTCCACCCCAAATTTGCTCAAATAATTCCTATAAGTGTTGAATTAGGATTTTAGAATAATTTCTACATAGACATAGCTATCAGCACAGGAATGGGAGTCAATGAAACATCTCACTGGCAAATGACTGTTTTTTTTCAGAGGTATATGCATTGAAGGAATTTGCTGTGTTATTGCTGGCTTACTTGGCACGGGAAATGGTTCTACTTCTTCAAGTCCAAACATAGGTGTTTTGGGAATTACTAAGGTAAACTTTTAATTAATGATAAAATGTTTTATATAATAATGTTTTATAATATCTATTAACATATGAAAGTATTATTGTATATAAGAATATAAAAAAAGAATTGTCATGATGATTGATACATTTGGTACTTGTGCAGCATTTTTATGGTATCAGGCAAAATCCAGAGATTCAGCTACTGGCTCATATTGGTCACTCATGTAAAAACAAATTTGTTAAAAATGATGAGAACAATACCCAAACTCATGTCTTCCTAAAGGATATCTTAATTTTGCTCTTGGGTATCTATAGCAAATCCAAGAGCGAAATTATTTTATATGGCAGCTTAACTGTCATGATCTTTATTCAGGCTGAGAATACAGGAGCCAAAACAGCAGACACATTTGAGGTTATGCACAAGTCGGTTAAGGTACACAAGCGGGTGGTAGGGTAAGGTACGCATGCAGGAAGCTGAAGTCAGTAGCCAAAGATATCATATTAACAGTGGAGAGCAATACGAGGGGTAGGTGAATAGGCAGCCAAGGGTCAGTACAACAGTAGTAGTAATAAGGACACAGGGCAGTGGCGGCCGCTCCATTAAGGGCGCAGGGGCGCCGCCCCCCCCAAATCCAAGCGCACGATGCCTAATCTACATGCAAGGCACTGGATGCATGGATTTCAATGGGGTTTTTTAAGCACATGATTAGAGCCTGAGGCTCTAATTGGCTTCCTAAAAGGGTGGGCTTAGGGCACAGAGCACTGCGCCCTGAGCCCACCCAGTTGTGTGACAATAGCAAATTAATATTGACTATTGTCTTCCTGCTTCTCCTCCTAGCCAATCAGGAAAGAGGTCTTAAGACCTGATTGACTGAGAAGAGAAGCTAACATATTGGCCCGCCAAGGAGGAGACGCAGGGGGAAGCTGCCAAAGCTGTGGTGACCTAGATGGGGTAAGTGCGGGGCTGGTGGGCGGACAGGTGAGCGACAGGGTGGTGGGTGGTTTTGCCGATCGGGGGTGGGTGAGGGATTTTGATTGATGGCCCAAATGGCTGAACAGGGGGGATTGGGGGGTTTAACTGACAGACAGACTGACGGGGGTGGGTGGGGGGTGTCTGGTGGTTTGTTTGCCGCCCCACAAAAAAAAATGGGGCACCAGCCTCCACTGACGCAGGGTACCAGTAACAAGCAAGATACTGGCATAAGCACAATATTATAGCAAACAGGATGTGCTAATGAATATACCGTATGTAAGTCGCACATGCATTTGTAAACGGTGATCCCACCACATATGTGAGATATCGTCATGAACGTCAGAGCAATAATTTTAGATCCAGAACTCCTGTGTAACTCTAAACTGGTAACGAGTAAAGGCTTTTAAAGCGTCGTTAATAGAGGTACCGTAGTTTGGCCCTGTTCCACGTGCATACGCAGTTTTAATGTTTGGTATCTATTTACCAAGCAACCCATCATCTTTTATATTTTAACAAAAACGTGGGTATTATATAGTGTTTGTTTGAAAAAAAATTCATTACATTGTATTTTTCCCCAAAAAATTGTGTTTGAAAAATCGCTGCGCAAATACCATGTGGCATAAAAAATTGCAACACCCACCATTCTATTCTCTAGGGTCTCTGCTAAAATATATATATATATATATATATATATATATATATATATATATATATATATATATAATGTTTGGGGGTTCTGAGTAATTTTCTAGCAAAAAAAAAAAAAAATACAGATTTTTACTATTTTATGTAGGAGAGAAATGTCAGAATTTGCCTGGGTGGGAATTGGTTAACAAAGAGGAGGGGATGAGTAGCTTCAGGGGAAAAGCATTGTTCTATCTCTGTGGTAGGAGAGGGTAGGGGAGGGGAGGAGATTGGCTCTCACATACAGACTATGGAAGAGACAGGGAGAGGGAGGGGGAGAAACAGAGATGTTGAGGAGATGACTGAGGCACGTAAACTGACTCCACTATCAGAACTCAGCAGCCATGATAAACATGGTCAGTTTACCGAGGGAATCAAGATCAGTCAGATATTTTACAACATAGAAAGGGACAACTGACATGGCAAAAGTATATTGCTATATCGTGTGCCTTAAAGTAACATGAGCATGTGTTTTTTAGGGTTACAGCCACTTTATAAGAGAAGTCACTGGATCGCTGGGCTGTGAGGAGGCAGGAGGGGCTGGCACAGGCTCTCAGCAGATAACTGAAAAGCTGACGTAGGTGTCAGTCCAGGCATCAGGGCAGATACTGACCTTATGGTTGTGATCTTTCCCAAGCCTGGAGTGGCTGAGTGACGTCAGCCCACAGTGGGCTTTAGCATGCTGTTGGATGAAAATGGGTCACAGGAGTGCAGAATGAACTGCACTCCTGTGATCCATAGAACTATGACCAAAAAAGCTTTGGCCAAACATCTCCTTTAAAGTACACTCATTGTATCTAGGTGAATCAGAATTTTAATTTGGTGTTTTTTAATGTGGTCATTAAGTCTTCCTTTTGTTAGATGTCATGTATCAATATGAACCTGAGTTGTTTGGTTAGAGTGTGGGACTGCTTCCATGTCTGAGTTAAAAAGTGCATATTATGCAGTGCTCAGGAGTGTGTATTGTGTGGGGGTCAGGAGTGCATATTTTGCAGGGCTTAGGCGTGCATATCACACAGGGTGCAGGACTTGGGGGTTCAGGAGTGCATACTTTGCTGCATACAGGGGCGCATATCACACAGGGTGTTGGTATCGGCAATGAGTAATGCTTAGGCCAGTGTACAACCAAAAATTACCTTCCCCTCCACAAATCCCCTTCCCTGCAACCTAGTACAGAGCTCTTTCCTCAACCTCCCATTACAGAACTCTCCTCTCACCCCCAAATCCCCCCCTTCCCATTACAAAGTGGCAGAGTGGGCCTGCTGTGGAAGAGCAGTTAGCAATCACTCACTCATAGTCTAGGAGGAGCCACCTGTCAGTCTTCCCCCCTTTGCTGCCATAGGCATGGTGCAGGGCAGGGAGGGTTCTGTGTGAGCTGTCCCGAGAGGCTCACTGTCACTTGTTGTAAACACAGAAGGTAGGAAGGAAGGAAGAGAGTCATGCAGAAAACTTCCACTGCTGGCTTCTGTGTTGCTGCTATGTTCTGGACGAAAAAAAAGCCCTGAGGAGATTTTTGGGGATGGGCCAATCAGTCATATAAAAGGAGGCAAGTGGCTAGGTTATGGTTCAGGCTGTACCTTGATAAAGTAACAAATATGGATGCCTGCTGTGTGCCACATTTCCAGGTGGGATATGGTTGTTCATTTTATGTAGCACTACAGAACTCTGCGCTACCTGAAGAATATTTTGTATCCCATCTTTTGGAATTTCATACCACCCAACTTTTTGCAATAGGAACGAGGGACACCTATTAGCAAAAGTATGTAGGCATAGGACGCACCCCCAACCATGCCCCCTTAACCACTTGACCTCTGGAAGATTTACAATCCTTCATGACCAGCCCATTTTTTGCGATACAGTACTGCGTTAGCTTAACTGACAATTGTGCGGTCATGCGACGCTGTCCCCAAATGAAATGTATGTTCTTTTTTTCCCACAAATAGAGATTTCTTTTGGTGGTTTTAGATCACCTCTGTGGTTTTTATTTTTTGCCCTATAAACAAAAAAAGAGACAATTTTGAAAAAAAAAAAAATACAATATTTTTTGCTTTCCGCTATAAAGCATATCCAATAAAATAATTGAAAAAAAATCTGATTTCTTCATAAATTTGGGCCAATATGTACTCTGCTACACATTTTTGGTAAAAAAATTCCAATAAGCGTATATTGATTGGTTTGCGTAAAAGTTATAGTGTGCAAACTATGGGATATTTTTTATTTATTTATTTTTTTAGTTTCAGTAAGTCTTTATTATGGTTTTTTTCACAATGTTAAACAGTATGCATAGAAATATGATGAAATAACCATTATATTGAAAGGAGAAGTAAGTAAAGTGCGGAGGAAATGGAGGTAAGTGGAGGGGAGATGGGGGGTGGGAGAGGGTATTCAATAATATCTTGGTACAGAGAGCATGAGGTAATCATAGCTATAGTTATATCCCACAGATGTTTTGGGGTTTATAAGGCCTAAGCAGTATACATCATAGGAAATAAGATAACATAATTTCAATTATGGTAATTTAGGAGTTAAACTTGACATTCGGGTGGTGATTGCCTCAGGATCATGTTTAGATGAGAGAGGAAAGGGGTAATATGATAAAATAGTTTGTGATTTAAAGTTGTAGGTTGCAAAGTGGGTGGGTTATCCATAAGTGCCATTGCCTTAAGAATTTATCTTGGGATAGATGTGCTTTAGCAAAAGAGTATCCAAGTTGAGCATGTTCGTTTAAGGTAAGGATTACATTATTGATGTCCGGTGAAGTTGGTGATTTCCAGTTTTGTGCAATGGAGAGCCTTGCTGCTATGAAGAAATGGGTAAGCAGGGCATAAAAGTTATGGGGCCTGGAGTCCATGCCTATGCCAAGTAAGGCAAGTGTATGGTCCGTTGGGATGATCATTTTGGTAACTGAGGATATTAATTGAAATAGTTGGGCCCAAAATGGTTGAATGACAGGACATGTCACCAGATATGTAGAAGCGATCCTGAAGTTCCACATTGTCTCCAGCACATAGAAGATTGATTGGAATATATATCAAAGCCAGTTTTTGTATAGTGATGTACCAGTGGTAAATAACCTTTTGTAGAGATTCCCAATGGGTGATACAGCGGGGATATTTCAGTGGGAGAGCTTGGGCTTGTTGACATTGTTTAAGCATAAAGGAAAAGGATAGGGATTGTTCCCAGGTTGACAATGGATTAGGTTTGTCTAGTTGGGGTGGAGTAGATAGTAAAAGGTATAGAGGGGAGAGTCCTTTGTGTAGGTTCAGAGGCGGTCCAAATATGTCCAGGATGGAGTCTACAAAGTCCGAATTGCCAAGTTGAATATGTCTTAGGGCATGCCGGATTTGTAGGTACTTAAAAAATGAGGATCGTGGGATAGGGAAGGAGGAAGACAGTTCTTGAAAAGAGCAAAAGCAGTTTTGAAGGTAGAGTTGTCCAACTGTAAGTATTCAAAGAGATTTGCAGGAGTGGATAGATAAATCAGGTATGAAGGATTCCAGGGAGCTTATAGGGATTTTTTTGTAGGGTTGTGATGGATAAGCAAGCAGATTGACCCATTAGAGGTGTCCATATTCTGGTTGCTGCATTTGATAGTGTCCAAAAAATGCTCTTGAGTTTGAGGTTGAAGGATCATGGCTCCTAGAAAGATTTTTGGGTCATTTCCTAGAGCAGCTCTTTAAACCTGAGGCTTGGATGTTGTAGAGTTGGGATTCCACCGGGAGCGTATTTGGTTTAAAATTGTAGCTTTATAGTATAGTTAGGAGTAGAGATGAGCGAACTTCTAGAAGTCCGGGTTCTGCTGGTTCGGCCGAACTTCGGGACAAAGTCCGGGTTCGGGTCCGGACAGAACCCAAACTTTGTCCCGGACCCCGAATAGATAGGTGAGGACGTTTAGAGAAACTTATGAATGTCAACCTGTTGAGATGGAAGTTTTGACGAAAACGAGAAAAGTTCTTGACAGAAGGAGGAAGGGATAGGGTGCTAGGAGTAAAAAATTCATGGATGTTTAGGCCGTACGGGATTCTGTATAAGT
>BLSH010346840.1:1194598-1205246 GCA_018402905.1 Glandirana rugosa | reverse complement strand
CCAAGCCCAGGCCCCAAGACCATTAAAATTACTTTTTAGAATTTTTACGACATTTTTTCAGGTCCTTCCAGGACCTCCAGACGTTTTCCTTCCTTTTACCCCCATTCCCACCCTGTTCACGGGATGTTTCTTTACCCCTGTCCCTTTATTGAAATTTATAAAAATTTTTTTATTTTTGTATTTTTTACGTTTTTACCTCTAGTAGAAGTTTTACCCAGACTTTTCATAATTAATTGTAATCTCCGGTATCTTGACAAGATTTTAGTAGAAGTTTGACACAGTTTTACCTTCCTGGACTTTTTTACAGCATTTTTAAGATTTTTCATTAAAATTACCAGAACCCCGGACCCGAACCCAGACTTTTTTTGAAAAGTCCGGGTCCGGGTCCCGGACACCCCAAAGTTCGGTACGGACCCAAACTTTACAGTCCGGGTTCACTCAACTCTAGTTAGGAGTAATGTTAGGAGCTCCCAAACCTGTAAGTTTAGTAGGATGGAGGAGGATGGTGGCTTTAATACGAGGGCGTTTGCCATGCCAGATGAGCTTGTTCAAAATGGACTGGTGTTTCTTCAGATGAGCTGAAAGAAAGGGTATTGGATGGGCCCGAAACACATAAGATATGGGGGAGTAAGAAGATCTTAACTAGAGCTATATGCCCTGCCCGTGATGGGGATAAAGATTGTAGAGAGGAACTGAGTTGGGTAGTTTTGGATATGAGTGTGGCAAAATTATTATGTAATAGTCTAGAACTGGGGGAGGATAACTGTATTCCTAAATATTGTAGAGAAGATAGGGGAGCCCACGAGAAAGGTAGTGTTCGTGATGTGATGTTTAGTAGCGGGTGTAAGGCCAATGGGGAGCATGGAGTCGAGTCGAGATCGAATAGTTGGCGAAGGGGCGGTAGTGAATGTAATGGGTCTGTTAGAAAGAGGATTCTGTCATCAGCATAGAGGCCAATATCAACTTTTATTCCAGATATTAGAGAATTGGTGCGTATATGTTCGGCTAGTGGTTACATAATGAGGGATAAGATAATGGGAGAGAGACGACAGCCTCGCCTTGTACCATTTGTAATAGAAAACGGAGCTGAGAGGAAACCTGTGGTCCAGACTTTGGCCGTGGGGCATGTACATAAGGTTGTGATAGCTGATAGGATTCGTCCCTGGAATCCAAACCTCTGCAGCACTTCAGTCATATATGTCCAATGTACTCTATCAAATGCTTTTTCATCATCAAGAGAGATAAGTAGAGTAGGGATGTTGTGGTGCTCGGTCCGTTGGATAAGATTGATGGAGCGTCTGGTGCCATCAGAGGTCTGGCATCCAGGGACAAACCCTACCTGGCCTGGATGGCTAAGAGACGATGTGAGTTGGAAAATACGATTGGACAAGATTTACGTGTATAATTTGGTGTCTGAATTAAGGAGTGAAATAGGGCGGTAATTTGCAGGCTTATCTGAAGGTTTACCCAGTTTAGGTATGGTTACAATGATAGATTCTAAAAATTCCTAGGGGCAGGATCCACGATCTATGATATCATTAAAGGTTTCAGTCAGATAAGGAGTCAAGCGGTCATGAAATTGTCTAGAATATTCATTTACAAATCCTTCCAGGCCGGGGGATTTATGTAAGGGGAGGGATTTAATAGCTTTAAATATTTCTGATGGGGTGAATGGGGATGAGAGTTCTGCAAACTGGATTTCAGATATGGTTGGGAGATTAATAGAATATAAAAATTGGCGGAGTGTATCTGGGTTTAAAGCTGAAGATGTGGGAGCATCACGTAGATTATACAGTGATGAGTAAAAGGTCCGCAATTTCCGAGGGATTAAGGATTTTACCATTGTTGCTAGCTGTTAAAAAGGGTATTTTAGAAGCTGCTATTTTGCGCTTATAAAATTGATATGGAAGAATCCGCGCATATAAATCAATACAGAAATGAAAAAAGTCTCAGTGCTAAAAAAGCTGCTATACGTAATATCCTACACTTGGACATAAACATATATAAATAACAAAATGTACAGCGCTAAAAAAATCAGCTAAAAGTCCATATATGAAGGAAAGCAGAGAAGAAAAGGTCCCAGCCTCCGTGCAAGAAACAGGAAACCCTTATGTCACACAACACCGTTTGCACTATGCTCTTACCCCAGAGTGTGCGACCCCCTGGATAAGAGCGGTCAATCACATTAATTAAATCAAGGAAGATGAGATGGATGCTGTTTGCCTTTTCAAACACTGCAGAAACGACCGTTCACCGTTTAACACACTTGTAAGAAACAGCTCTCCCACAGTTGTCTTCCCACAAGATGTGAATACTCCCAGCGAGCGAACAAGAAATAACCGATCTGCAGCCCACGTACCGAACTCCACAACACAGTGAGAGTTCGGCAGATATAAGGGAGAGTAAGGAGGAGGATGGTCTACGTGTAGGATTAGTACAGTCCATTGAGGGGTCAAGGACTTCAATTAAGTCTCCACATATTAGGGGATGAGTCCAAGATGGCGGCGTGAGCCTTGTCTCTGAGCGCTCGGGGGGAATGCTGCCCCAGGGTACGCCACTCAGATGGAGGCCGACTCACTAGAGGTGAAGGCGTCTGGTGAAGGAGACTGGCCTCCTTTCCCCCTCCACCCGCGGATTAGACCGAGCCCTCCCCCCTTTTTGCCGCACAGCCACCTCGTATGCCCACCACGCTACGGGTAGGAAGACGTCACATCCCTCCCGTCCTCCCTCCCGTCCTGTGCACCCGATGTACCTGTGCACCCGGCTCGCCACGAGGAGTGAAGGGAGCTAGAGGAGCCAGGGAGAAGAGTGCTCAGGCTTAGGGTGGGAGCATACACCTCCCGAGCAGCGAAACGGCTCCATGGCCCCAGCTTAGAAGGAGCAGAGGGAAGAGCAGCCGACGCACACCAAGAAGAGAGCATCGGAGACAGCAGAAATACGGAAATCAGGCGCTGGGGAGCAGTGGCAGTAAGGTGCTCATAAGATCTCGGTGAAGGTGGGTGGCTGACGGACGTGGTAAGTGAGGAGAAAAGACCCCGTATATTGTTTATAATGTATATGCACCTTCAGGCTGGCAAGTGGATTTAAGTTTGAGAAGAGGAGTGGAATAAAAGCTCACGAGGAGCTATGAAAAAAAAAAAAGGGGGCTCCCCCCCCAGAGGGAGAGATTGTGGGGGTAAGCCTAGCCTTGAGTAGATAATACATTGAGCCCTATACCCCTCAAGTGAATATAAGAAACATGATTAGTCTGAAAGACATAAGGCCTGGATATTTGTGTACACCTATGCAAACCTGTATACCTATGTAATCTGCTGAAGTGGGAATGACTGACATGCTGGTGTATATCCGCTATTAAAGGTATACACAGGCTATGGAATAAGCTGAGAGACACTGTTTGGTTCCAAAGAGACATATTGCTGTGCGGGTGGTTGGCTAGTGAGGTGCATCCTGCTGGGGTGACGGTCCGGTATAGTACTGACGGCGGTACTTGGTGGAGGCTGGAGTGTGTTAGCTGGGGGGGAGGAGTGCTGAAGGGGACCACCCAGAGACTACCTAGTAAGTGTGGACAGACGGAAGGAAACTGTGACATAATGGGCAAAGTTACAAAGAGCGGAGGGGGGAATCCCCCTAAAGTAAGTGCAAGCCCCAACACTATAAAAAAATTCATGGTGCAGGGAAATGAACAAATAAGCCTATTGAAACAAGCTGGCACGAAGAGTAAACAAAAGGAGGTCAGCACCAAAATGTCGCAAAGTAGACTTTCAACCGGATCATACCCAGGAGGCCAAGGAAGAAAAGACCCCTTAAATACATTAATGGAGGAACAACAAATAGCGGAACAGATGCCCACAAAAAGCGATATCGCAGAAATGTTTATGAGGCTGGAAGTATCTCTTAAAGGGGAAATGACAAATATCCGGGAAGACCTGAGTCAAATCTTAAGGAGAGTGGAGGAAACAGAAGAGAAAGTAGAAAGTCAGGCAAAAGAGATCCAGGTTCTTAAAGAACAGATGTATAAGATCCGGAGGGAACAAAGGGAGATCCAGTACAGATTAGAGGATCAGGAGAACCGTAACAGGAGGAAGAATCTGAGGGTGCGGGGGATTCCGGAGACCTCAGCGGTGGAAGATCTGCAAAAAAACATGGATACAATCTTCAGCCCCCTGCTGGGGAAACCGGAAACGGCAAAGGTGAAACTAGAAAGGGTACATAGGGTACCTAAACCTGCGAACAATAGCTCGCTTCCATAATTATAGAGATAAAGAGGAGATCTGGAAGAAGATAAGAGAAGGACATAAAATAATTCTGGAAGAAGCCGAAATTAAGATATTTGCAGATCTGGCTAGAGAGACTCGCTACAGGAGGAAATTACTTAAGCCATTGGTGGATCAATTAAGACGACAGGGAGGTCAACACTCATGGGGCTTCCCGGCGTGCTTAATTGGAAAGAAGGAAGGCAGATCAGTGAAACTGAGGTTCCCGGAAGAGACAGAAGGCTTTTGTAAAAGACTCAGTATACCTATTCCAGACCTGCCAGGTTGCGAAGACAGGGACGAGCAAATAAAGTCAAGCGAAGACCAATACTGGAAACGAGCCTAATAAAGGGGTAGAAGTCGTTGGGGTAATGGGGGGGGTGGGTGGTGGGGGGGAGGATGCGGGACAGGGGCGGCTATGGAGACTCCGGGTGCTGATAGATAGGGATACCTGAAAGGGGATAGAGAACTGTCACGGGCCCCAAAATGGAGCTCGACCCCAGGGGCAACCAGGAGGGGGGGTTAGAGAAATCCTCCGCCTACCAAGGTGGAAGGGTCGGGGAAAGACCAAAACACCCCAGAAGGGAAGGAAGAGGGGGGGAGGGACAGGGTGGGAACAGGTCCTCCAGGAGGGAAATAGAGGCGAGTCTTGGTGCCCCACTAGCCAGACTTAGAAGGGAGGAGAAGAAGGTGGGGAGTAAGGCGGGATGGTTAGGATCCTGACATATAATGTGTGGGGGATGAGGAGCCCTGCAAAAAGGTATAATATACTGCAAGAACTGGATCGGCACTCTGCCGAAATAGTGTTCTTGCAGGAGATGCATTTCTCACAAGAAACCAATATAAAAATCTTCTCTCAGAAATTTCCACTGTGGTACCATGGGGAGTCACAGACAAAAAGAGCAAAAGGGGTGGCCATAGGGTTCTCCAGGAAGGTACAGTTCGTAATAATAGATAGGCTGACTGACCCAGAGGGAAGGTACATCTTCCTGAAAGGTAGATTAGACAATAAAGTGTGCACTCTGGTTAATATATACTGCCCCAATAAAGACCCGGCAGGGCACTTAGCGAGGGTTTTAAAGAAATTGAAAGAGTTCAAAGAAGGACTGTTAATAGTAGCGGGTGACTTTAACTTTGGCCTGGATCAGGCCTGGGATAGTACATCCCGCGGGCAGGGGATCTCAAACACAAACCGGAGAAGAGTCAAAAAGATGATGTCCCAGCTCCAGTTGATGGATATATGGAGGGTTCATCATCCAAAAGAGAGGGACTATACCTTCTTTTCTCCTGTACATGGGACATACTCCAGGTTGGATTACATCCTGCTAGAACACAGGGTATTAGAGCAAGTAGAGAACATAAATATAGAGACAATAACAATTTCCGACCATGCCCCAGTGACCATGGAGATGGATTTAGGAATTGGGCCCATTAAAGAATTTAGCTGGAGGTTAAACGAGGAATTGCTTGGGGATGAAAATATCATCAGGCAATTAAAAGAAGAGCTGATACGTTTCTTTGAAACAAATTCCTCAGAAGAGATAGATGACCCTATAGTATAGTATGGGAGGCGCATAAGGCCTACATAAGGGGGGTGATGATATCTATAGAAAAAGGGAAGAGGAAAGAACGAGGGAAGAAGAGGGAAGAGGTAATAAAAAGAATTTACGAACTGGAGCAGGAACATAAAAGAGGGCCGAGAGAGGAGGTATTACAGACATTACTGGGGAAACGAGAGGAATTAAAAGACCTCATAGAACAAGAAAACCGCTTTATATATAATAAAATCAAAAAAGAAAGGTATGTACAGGGAAATAAAATAGGTAAACACTTGGCCAGAATCTTAAATACAAAAAAATCCAGGAACTATATTGAGAAGATACAGAATGAGAAGGTGTTAAATATGTTAAATATAAAACAGATGAGATAGCTGAGACCTCCCAGGAATTCTATAGGGAATTATATTCAGTAAGAAAAGATGGGACAAAATATAAAAAAGCGCAGAGGAAAGAGAAGATCAAATAGTTTCTGAAATTGTCAGATATGCCACAAATAGAACTAGAGGAGGTAGAAAAAATGGAAGCCCCGTTAACAGCAGAGGATATAGGTGTGACAATAGCGGACACGACCCAAGGGAAAAGCCCGGGACTAGACGGACTCCCAATAGAGTACTATAAAAAATTTAAAGATATATTATCTCCTATAATGTGCAGATATATGAACGGGATAGGTAGTAGTTGGGGGATGAGAAGTGAGGCATTGCTGGCTACCATTACGGTAATACCAAAAGAAGGGCAAGATAAGGCAGTATGCTCCAACTATAGACCGATATCATTATTAAATGCAGACACTAAATTGTTCTCAAAAATCTTATCTACGAGACTGAAGGAAGTTATAAAAAAAGTAATAAAAGAAGATCAAGTAGGTTTTGTACCTGGGGGAGAGGGGAAGGATAATGGGATAAGAACAATGCTGCTGATGGAGGAAAGGAGAAGGGGGGGACCCCAGTCTGCTTCTGTCGATAGACGCCGAAAAGGCTTTCGACAGGCTAGACTGGGGTTTCCTATTTCAGACCCTAGAGACAATAGGCTTGGGGAACAGGATGAGACATTGGATTGAGGCCCTATATACCAAGCCAAGGGCAAGGGTTAGGATAAATGGAGGGTTGTCCAGGCCCTTTGAGATGGAGAACGGGACGAGGCAGGGGTGCCCCCTCTCCCCAATACTGTTTATTGTCGCATTGGAACTGTTACTTGCAGTAATTAGGAACCATCAACAAATATTTGGATTTGAGGTAGAAGGGGAAGAACATAAAGTAGCTGCCTATGCAGATGATTTATTGATTTATATCAATAGACCGAGAGAAACTATCCCTAAATTGATGGAGGTGATGGAAGAATATGGAGAACTATCTAACTTCAAAATCAACTAAAGTAAGTCCGAGGCCTTAACCATAAATGTAGAGACACGTGAAAGAGGGGAGTTACAGAGAGCATTCCCATTTCAATGGAATAAGGAGGAAATAAATTATCTGGGAGTTAAGCTAACAGAAACAAGAGCGGGAGCTTATGTCTCTAATTTCATCCCCCTGCTAAACGAAATTAAAGAAGAAGTTAGGAAAATTATGTATAGACCATTATCATGGACAGGACAAATAAATGCAGTAAAAATGATTATTCTCCCCAGGATTTTATATAAATTTCAGATGCTGCCAATTCATGTCCCACAAGAATTCTTTCAGATTATGGGAAAAATAATAACTAGATTCATATGGAAAGGACAAAAACCCAGGGTAAAAATGTCGGTTCTGAGCAGAGAGAAAAATAGAGGGGGGTGGGCACTACCAAACATAAAAAAGTACTATAAAGCAAATATTTTAGCACGAGTGATAACATGGGTGCAAAACGAGGCAGGTAAAAAATGGGTTACACTATTGAATAGGATTAGTAAGACACAATTAGAGAAGATGATATGGATTCCATCGGAGTGCAGGAAACTAGATAGGAATACAAGTGAGATCACACATAATGCACTCAGAATTTGGGACAACACAATGGCGTTAGGGAAATGGGGATATAATTCGCCGTTTATCCCACTTTGTGGGACAAATTATTTTTTGCCAGGGCACGAGAAGTGGGGTGGGAAATGGATAAAAGATGAAACACTGAAATTAAAGGACATAATTCACAAAGGAAAAAATAGAGCACTGGGGGAATTACAGCAAAGTGGGATGTTCAGAAAAATAGACACACTGCGGTATTTGCAATTGAAACATTTTGTGGCGGCATTACCCCAGCCAGTCAGAACAGAGAAGGAGCTCACATCAATAGAGAAACTGTGCTGGACCAAAAATAAGAGAGGAGGGGTATCGAAGATGTATAAAATCTTGGGGGGATTAGGAGAAGAGGAGCGTCTCCCTACATGGACAGGTGGGAAGCAGAATTAGGGTCAGGACGGACTAACCAGCAATGGGAAAAGATATGGGCTCTAGCAAATGGTACAGCAGTGGACAATACGAATGCATCTCTAGATGGTATTTGACTCCAAATAAGACGGCAAAATATCAAAAAAGGGGTCAGATCAGTGCTGGCGAGGTTGTAAAGAAAAAGGTACAATGGCACACCTATGGTGGGATTGCCCGGTGATTAACGAGTATTGGGGAGGCATAAGAGAGTTAATTAATACAATAACAAAAGAAGTTATAGAAGCAGATCCGTGGAGGTGTCTCTTCCATGGGGGGGCTGGTCCTATAAAAAAGTATACCAGGACTTTAGTACCGATCCTCTTAAATGCAGCAAAAAGCCTTATCCCTAAAAATTGGAAAAAGAAGGAACCCCCATCATTAGAGCAATGGTGTAATAAAATAGAGGAAGTGGCCAACTTGGAGAGCTTAAAATACGTAGATGGTAAGGAAAAGGAAGTAGGAGAGAAGAAATGGATGGAGTGGGCACCATTTAAAAAATCTAAAAAATATTTAGAGATAATGAGATCAAGACTGGAACAAGATTTGGTAAATAAGAGCGGAGATGGAGGACCTGGGGGAGGGGGGCGGTAGGGGGGGGAGGGGAGAACGGGGTAGATATAGACGGATAAGGATAATAGGTTGGGTTTTGTTATTGCATGAATAAAATATTTTTTTTTTAAATAAAGGAAGAATGCCCACGATGATGTGACTATACCGGAGAGCAGCATGACAACTAATTAAGCTGAAATGAATAAATCTCTGCTTGTCATCTGATGTGGATAAGAAAAAAAAAAAAGTCTCCACATATTACTATGGGATAAGGTTTGAAGGGTTAGAAAAAAGATTTAAAAAAGGACTTTGGGTGAGTATTAGGGGCATATAGGTTTACTAGGGTTGTACGAAAACCATTGCTTTAATAATGAGAAATCGACCATTGGGCTCAATATCTAAGGAGTGGAGGAGGAAGGAAACTGAATCACGAACAGCAATTAAGACTCCTTTCCATTTGGAGTTGGCATTGGCAAAAAATGTATGAGGGAATTTTGGGTGAGAGCATCTAGGTGTTTTAGAAGCTGTGCAGTGTGTCTCTTGGATGCATAATACGTCGCATTTGGCTGAGAGGGCTTCTTTCCACAATAGTGATCTCTTAAAGGTGCTGTTAAGCCCTTTGACATTCAAGGAAAGGATTTTTAGTGACATAACTATATATGAGGGATTGTAAATATGTCAGACGTTAACAACAGGGAAGGATTGACCCTCAATGATACTACCAAGCAAGTAAGAGCTGACATACCAGACATTACATAACAATGCGATGAACATAATAAAACAAGAGAACCATACCAGCCCATGGGAAGAGGGGGATAATGAGGGAAAGGAGGTAAATAGAGTAGGAAAAAATAAAGATTTGTGTGCATAGCACATTAATACTCCAGGGTGGAGGATAACAAATGTAAACTAACAGCTAAGTACAAGAATCAAACAACTGTTATTTTGGACTTGAAGATCCAGCATGGGAAATTTATATTAGAAGTTGTGAAGGCTACAAAGCCTGTGATGGTCAGTCAATATGGCAGATTTAGGTGCTATAAGCCTGTTGCCATACATCCGAAATGCGTTGTGGGGATGCAGCGTTAGATGGGGTGGCCAGTGGAGGAGTGGATAGTACCCAATTTTGAAATTATTTTAAGCCTTGTTTGAGGTGATGGATGGTTACTGATTTGCCCTGGAATGTGATAATAATGGTAGGGAATCCCCATTTGTATGTGATGTTGCGTTCCCTCAGTGTGGCCGTAATAGGTGCAAGTTCTTTGCTTTTGGGGCTGTGGCCACATAGATATCTCCATAGAGTGTTAAGGCCAAGTATGGCCCTGGGAAGGTTGATATATTCTTAGTAGATAGGAGTATTCATTCCTTAGCGTGAAAAAAAATGGGATTTGTTTTTTTTTTGCAGGAATATGTGGAGATTCGAAAATTCTGTGTGGCCTATAAATTATGAGTAGAGTTGAGCGAACCTCTGGAAGTTCGGGTTCTGCTGGTCCGTCCGAACTTCGGGACAAAGTCCGGGTCCGGGTCCGGACGGAACCCGAACGATCGCACGTCCTGAAACAATGTCGGTAAAAACACGTATTTTCAAGCCCAGGGGTAACTAAAGTTACCCCAAGCAACAGGCACGCTAGCAAGCCCAAGGCAGGCCTGGGCCTGGGCCTGAAACAGGGCTTCAAGCCTGCCTGGTCGTCTTGGGCTTGAAGGTCTCCAAGCGAGTTGAGATGAGTATTAAATATCCGGTGTGTCTTAAAAGCTTAGAGGTGTATAAGGACGTTTTTTTTTTGTTTAGGGTAAAAAAAAGTGCGATTCCTTACTTATGAGGATAGATGATTCTTATATAGTTGGAAGGGTCCCGGTATGAACCGGAATTGTGAGATACCTC
>BLSH010346840.1:1172453-1186259 GCA_018402905.1 Glandirana rugosa | reverse complement strand
CGTCTTTAAACTCTAAAGTGTATGACGACGAAATTGTGTTATGCAGAGTTTGATCTGCAATCTGTCACTCAAAGCAGCAGTATGTGAAATCTCAAATTTCTGCAATCTGTCCCTCAGAGCAACAGTAGTAGTAATCTCAGGATGCAGGATCAGATGTTAAAATGTCTGCAATCTGTCCCTCACAAAAATGCCGGCAGCATCCTCTCCCTACACTAACCCAAGAGCATGTGACATGCAGCACTGTGACTCCAGCCTCATATAGAGGCTGGGTCACATGATGCACTGGCCAATCACAGTCATGCCATTAGTAGGCATGGCTGTGATGGCTTCTAAGGGCAAACCAGTGAAACGCTTGTTGATTGGCTGCCCTGCAGTTATTCAACATGCGTGATCAACTACCAGAACCCAGAACCCGAACCCGAACGTTTTTTGAAACGTCCGTGTTCGGGTCCGGGTCCCGGACACCCCAAAGTTTGGTACAGACCCGAACGTTACAGTCCGGTTTCGCTCAACACTAATTGTTAGTCCATACACAGTTTATTATATATCCAATCTTCTATTGGTGCTTGTGTGTTTTAGGCCGTGAAGTTCTCAAAATATCCTGCTCAACACCTTCACCACACCACATGAAGAAAAAGGGGGGTCCCCCCCTATGGAAAAACTCACCAGATGCACCGTTAAATACAGCCCATATAACCCATCAAGCGATGATCCTTAGGACTGCTTGCCTCCTCAACACCCCCATTGAAAATCCGCCTTAAATGAATGGAGCTTGAAATAGTACATTATCTTTAAAACAGCTTTATTATACTACTGCATAAAAACGCCCCCCTCTAGGGTATGCACTTACCCCAATATACATAAAACACAGCATAAAACAATCAATTGCATAGAATGTCAATCAGCGTGTATGATTCCTTCTCACCACTCCTGATCTCCTCAACGGCGGTGTTCCCGGGTGAAGAACTCATACAGCCGTTAGTCACAGTAGCCGTGTGGTCACGCACAGACGTGTTTCGTCATCACTACATCAGAGGGCGTGGTCATGCAGAGCGGCTATACACTTAAATAGATCGTACCCGCCAGGGGTTTAACCCTTACAGAACAACTTTATTGCGCCTGCCAATTAAACACACTAGCAGCTAATTTGGAGATTGTGCCGGCTATCCCCACATCCACCGGAACCCTGCTATCCAATACTCCATGGGATCTCCGCTTCAACTGATCGTTTTGTGTATGGGCGTACATAGTCAATCCGTCCAAAAGTGAATGAAAGTGTCTAGATAAGACGGGGATGTTATTACAATACCCATCTTTTATATCACACAATAGCTTGTTGATATTAAAATCAATCCTGACATAATATTGACCAAATTGTGCAAAATACCAAGATAGGAATGCAAGGTTCCGGAACACATATTATATGATCATAAAATGGATGGACCGGCCCGCAGTCATCACCTATTTCCATAAACATAATAAAATCAAACATAAATGATAAAAACACACTCAATCATCTACCCAATGATACCCAAATCATAATACCAAAGCAGTGTATTATTCATATATATAATAAAAAACCTGCAGAGGGTGTGTCAGTTGTCACCAAATGGACACATTAATGCCCGAATCACCTACACGATCCGAGGCTCACTCCGATCATACTGTGTATGGGCGCATACTATAACATAAATTGCACTATCATTAAAATGAGGGCGTCATATACACAAGGTCTCAATGCGCAAAGAAACTATTTAGTAAAGACACAACACATCATTAATCTACATGTAATCTTAAATGGTAGCCTAGCTGTACTATGCTCCAATGTGATCATTAGCGAGACCATTGGTTCAGAATTTCAGCCCATCTATCCATGGCCAAAAAATAACATTAAAATTAAAAGAATATAAATGAATCCATCAACAACTGACAGTTACCTCATATTACAATTGCTGCTATACTTATGAATTGTCAACACAATCTTAACCAGGTAGCATCACAATATATGTGTCCCTAAAACAATATAATACTATTGATCCAATAATCCTAGTATGTATTGTATTATTAGACTATAAATTGCTAATATAGCAGTTTATGTCTAGTTCGACGTTCAGGCCCCGAGGTTTAAGTGTGTCGACCAAGTAAATCCACTTGGTCTCACATCTGGAAATTTCTCTAACTTTATTAACTCCCCTCCAGTTTGGAGCTAGTTTCTCCACTCTCCAAAACTTCAAACCGGAGGGGTCTCTGTTATGATATTGATGGAAATGTAATGACACACTATGGTCCTTATAACCACTTATGATGTTGCTAATGTGTTCGGACACCCTTTTACTTAGTGTTCTCTTAGTCCGACCAATGTAAATAAGGTTGCAAGGACATTGCAACGCATACACTACATATGTCGAATGACAAGTGATCACATCTTTAATAAGAAATTCCCTGCCATTAGTGGTAGAGGTAAAACAGGTAAAATTCCGCAAATGAGTGTGGACCTGCCTGCATGAAATACACCTACGGCAAGCAAAGAAAAAATGTTGTCCCAAAACATTTGGGGTTTAACAGGAGGGTCTATTATCTTTTTCACTATTCTGTCCGCAAAGGATGGGGCTTTCCTATATACAAACAGTGGATGCGCTGGTATTACATCACCCAGATTTTTAACTAAAGAAAGAATGGGCCAATACTTCTTGACAATAGACTCTACCTCTCGGTACTGTGCGTAGTAATTACTGAAGTATGCCCACTCATGTTTGTTAATGGTGCTACCGCTGACATTCTCCAAACACTTTTCTCTTGGTATAACTGCTACTTCTTCCATCACTTTCTCGAGAGCTGCCAGCTTGTACCCTTTCTCCAGAGACTGGTCCTTAATGATTGCCGCCCGCTGCCTGAAGTCTGCATCACTGGTGCAATTCCTCCTTACTCGCATCACCTGACCTTTAGGGATGTTTTTCAACCATACCGGATGGTGACCACTCTGGATCGCTAAATAGTTATTCCTATCAGTTGGTTTAAAAAAGACTTTGGTGGTCAGCGTATTGTCCCCCACCAGGACCGTGACAGTCCTTTAATTCCTTCTGATGTAATTCCGGTCTGTATTTCTTGGGAATTATCTGCTTCTTTTCCTATGTGTATTGTCTCCTCATTCAGCCCACTATTTTTGGGTGTCTCCGATTCCTGTTGAGTTTGCTGGAAATATTCTTTTACGTCAGTGTTCTGTACAGTTTGTGTTTTGGAGATATTTCCATCCATTGGGCCCATGGATAGTTTTTTAGTTTTTTGTGTCTGGGAATTTTTTGGGAGGCATATCGGTGTCCTGTCTTTCTTCTACAAATACTGTTTATTGTAAAGATGCCACTGTAGGTCTAATAAGTAATACCGGCCCTTCTCTCTCTTTTATAGTGAAGTAGAGTTCATCACTCCCTAAAGATTAAAATTATATCTCTATTCGTTTGGATTTCAGAATAATAATGGTTGGCCCCTTTAAAACAGAAGGGGGGAGAATTAACCTCTTCCTCAAAAAAAGGTAGGCTGTTTTTCCATCTGCACCTCCTCTATTGTTAATTGTGTCCCTTTAGTCATTGTCCAGAAAGTTTTTAGGAGCAGGATTTATTATTGCCTCTTTTCATCTCCACTGCCTACCTCGCTAGAAATGAGTGGGGATCCCCCTTGGGCCAAAGATCCCCCTGGACAGGGATAACTCCAAGGTTCCACTCCAAGGATCAGTAAAGGGTCTCCTAATCCCAGTCCTGAGGCTGCAGTGCTCGCAGGTATCCCACTGGCTGCTGTAACATAGACACTAACACCTTAGTTCAATCACAGCCTTCACCACGGCCTCTACGGGATCTGCTTGGTTACAAACTTTGCCCTTCTCAGCTGAGATGAAAACTGTACAGCACCTCATTTATATGCTAGCTGTGCATGGGGGACACAGCTAGCACTGAGTGGGTCTCTGTCTTGGCACGTCAGCCGCTCGCCTCCCACTCCAAGACACCATCCGTGCCGGAAAGGATCTGCCCAAACGGCCTGTCTCTGCCCGGTCCCCAGTCACCGTATCCGTCCCAAGACCCACCGCCAGAAGTGGCGGGGTCCGCAATGACACACAAACCGCCACAAGCCGCCAGGTCCAGGTAGGGAAAAAAAAAAACACTCTTACCGTCTATCTTGGTGTGTCTGCGCCGAGGCGGTATGGGCAGTGTTAGCTCTGGGTCCTGTCTCTCTCTCCAGGGAAGGGGAGGAGAACTCGGGATAACAAGGTGAAGCAATAGTAGACAGCAGTAGACAGCTGGCGGTGGAGGAGACAAGCTTCTACAGTCATATACAGCTATACTAGGTGGAAACAGCCGAGGGCTGTGTCTTCTGCTCCATATATTCAGCTGTGCCTTTCACTTCCTGGATCTCGGTGGTCCCGGCGTCCCATATCGGACTAAAATCCCCCTTCTCATCTGGGAAGCATGTAGCGCGCCTTGCCTGACATGATGGAGTGTAGCTCCTAAGCGGCAATCTTGTTCAGTCTCGCCCCATAACAATTTTATTACATGAGAATCAATATGAGGCACATATCCAAATCATATCTCATCACATTTGCGTCAGTAAATGATCTTGTCATACTTGTCATATTAACTCAAACTTGTTTATGATTAACAAAAGAGGCTTTTTGGCACATGCATCATTTCTCAGAATTCTATTGTTTGTCCTGCCAAGTCCCTTGGCACAGAGAAACCGCTGAGAATGTGAATTTAGGACAGAGAGGAAGTTTAACAGAAAAACAAAATTAATTTTTGAACAAGTTAAAATATAATTTAGATTGCATTTTAAAGAGGAACTCCAAGCAAGTAGCTTTTGATGATTCCATCTGACTCCATAATGTTAATCTTAACAGCTCTCCATATGATTTATCAACCATCCGTATTTGGTCAGTGTGTTCATGACTTCTTGAAGATGGCTGTTCAGGACTCTCTTGTCCTGAGATAGGACTAGGATATTGTGCAGAACACATATAGCCTTCTACCAGAGAGGAGCCAGAATTGCCACCAATACTTTGGTAAAGGTTCTGGGAGCTGTTGATACTTGATGTGCCGAAGGGCAAGTGCTGGAACTGTAGGTGAAGTTCCCCTATCTTGAACCTTAGGAATTGTTGGTAATCGCGATGGATAGGTAATGCAGATACACGTCTTGGAGGTCTATAGAGACCATCCAATCTTCTGGCTGTACTGCCATGATAACCATATTGAAAGACTCCATTTTGAAGTGTTCGAGCCGGATAAACCTGTTTAAGCGTTTCAGGTATAGAACTGGTCTCCATCCCCCCGACTTTTTGCTCACCAAGAAGACCGGGGAATAACATCCTTAGTACCCTTCCGACTCTGGAACTGGTATCACTGCATGCTGATGAATCAAAGTTTGACGTATTGTAGCAGAAACTCCAGATTTTCTCTTGAAGCTGGAATCCCGGTGGGTAGAAAAGACGAGCGGGGTGGGTGGTGCTTGAACGGCCAAAAATGCCTTGAAGAATTGTGGAGGTGACCCACTGATCCGAACAGGTTTCCGCCCAAACCTGAGTGAATGCACCGAGACGGGCACCCATTGGTCTGGTTTGGGTGGGCAAGGAGTCAAAAGGACTTCTGATTCTAGTGTGCTGAGGTTGTAGCC
Organism: Glandirana rugosa; assembly: GCA_018402905.1. Lineage (NCBI taxonomy): Eukaryota > Metazoa > Chordata > Amphibia > Anura > Ranidae > Glandirana > Glandirana rugosa. Next base: position 1,180,604 of record BLSH010346840.1, on the reverse strand, counting down.
TTCTGCTTTCCCATCTTCAAAAAGGTAGTTTAGGAGCCCTTCCAGCCTCTCCTGTATTCCCTTCCTGGACGATACATTCTGGCATCCCTGGCCTTCTGCTGAATGGTTGATTTTGGTGCAAATTGCCTTTGCTTATTTCCTGAGGTATCAGGCCGCTCTTGCCTCCTATAACCCTATTAATTGCGGTCTGCAATTTTTCACCAAATAAGGATTTTCCATTATAGGGAATGCGGCACCGCGTCTGTTTAGATGAGGGACCTACCAACCATGGTTTTAGCCAGAGTGCTCTCCTAGCGGTGACTGAATATAGCATAGCTCTGGCGGAGCATTTCAAGGTATCAATCGTTGCTTCAGCTATAAAATCAGTAGCCAATTTTAACTCACCGAGAGCCTTTATTATGTCGCAATCTACGCCTTGTTTGTGAGCTAATTCAATGTTATCAGTCCAAGCTTGTGCTGCTCTGGAGACTGAGGTTAGAGCCACTGCCGGCTTGCAGGCTCCCCCGGCTGCCTGATAAGTCTTTTTTAGATCTGAATCGATTCTGCGATCTAAGACATCCCTAAAGGAAACTGCATCCTCTAAGGGCAGCGTTGTGTTCCTAGCCAATCTTATGACTGATGCATCTACTGATGGCATGGAGTCAAACAGTTGGGCATCCGATTCTGCGATCAGTCTTTTTTCCACCTTCTGCCATTCATCTGTCACAACATCCCTTATTTCTCCCATAAGCGGAAAAGTTGGTGTTTTTTTCTTCAGGTGAGGAAAGTATTTCCTGGACTTGGCGGGAGGTTCGGGTGTCTCCTCCTACTGAATCGCATCTTTTACCACGACCACGAATGGGTCGATCATGAGAAAATCGAATGTGGAAGGATTCTCCTCTGCCATGTCCCCGTCATCTGAGCTGGAGCCTGGGTTCGCTTGACTTGAGGCTTCAGTAGCCCTCCCACTAGTGGATGGGTCCACTAGATCCTGAGACAGGGTTAATTCCTGAATTGAGTCTGTGATCAATTCTTTCATGGTGTCCATGGATTCTCGCTTATCTTTATCCCTGTTACCCACAGCTTCCATGCAACATGCCTCGCATACTAATTTTTCTGGCAGGGCTTGTTTGCCACAGACCCAGCATGTTTTACCCTTGGGTTGGGTGGAACCGTGTGATGAAGTGGCTCCCCTTGACGTGTGATGAGGTGATCTCTGGGAGCTATGGGATGAGCGAGAAGAGGATGAGTGCCCATGCCTTGAACTGCCATGGCCTCCAGACCTCCTATCCGGAGAATCCCTGCGGGATGATCGGCGTTGCGGGCTGTAATGAAACATAGATTTTGATGTTTCATGCCATGTGCCCGGTGCGCTTTTGTACATGGGAGAAAAAAAGAAAAAAACTTACCTGAGTGGTGCAGGCCCTTACCTAGTGGTATGTCGAGGATCTTTTTGTTGGGGCACTGGACTGCGGGAGGCAGCTGAAATAGTAAAAAAAACAAAAGGTATTAAGAAAGTTGTTGCGTTTTTTTTTTTTTTTTAAGTTATTAACTCTATAAAAGTAAGAGTTGCCCCCCCTCACGTCATTTTTTTTCTGTCCTCAAGCCTGCAAGATCACCCGGATCAGCCCTTACCTCACCACCATGTTGGTGTTACAAGTTCATGCTCCCCTGTAGACAGTATGGAGTCCCAGGACCTGGGCTGCTAAATTCGCCAATGAGTATGGGAGCACGTTTTTCTGTGGATCTTTTTTGGGGAAGGAAGGCTCACGGGGGCCAGTTCTCTTTTCCCCCCTGGCACCTCTCATCTACTCTAGGACGGTAAGTATCCTAATGGCTGGAGGCAGGATCAGCAATTACCTCCGCATGGCAATGCGCCAAGATCAAGGAGCAAGGTGGCTTCATGTTCCCCCCTCCTTATTCCTATGGGGAATAATGCTTTCTCCATGCTGTCCTGCAATGCCTACCCTTCCAGGAGACACGCGTCCAGGTAGCTTCATGTTCCCCCTCCTCCAGACTTTGCAGCACTTCGCGCCTGCCTCCTGGGGTCTTCTTTTTCCTGTTTCAGATGGCAGAACCTCGGCGGCATCGGATGACGTCATCAACACATGCGCAATAGCCGAATGAAGCCGTCAGGGGCCATCTTGGAACACCCAATGTGGGTCTACATATAAATTATGGATCTCTGGCCATTAGGGAGGCAGCTGTTAGCAGGGAAACATCTCCCCCTGCGGTTTTGATCCCTTTTTAATACTCGGAAGAACCATCTTGCCTCACCTCTGCCACCTAAATGGAAGTTAGAGGTATTGCAATATACAAAAAAAGAAGAAGAAGAAATTAAGAAGAAAGGGGTCCTGTGGGTTGGATGTGGGCGGAGCAACCAACCATATGTATGCTGCCATGGAGGCACCAGGAAAAATAATTATGTTGAAGGTTAAAATCCACAGTCATCATAATGAATTCCTTTAACTCTTCTTTATATTGTTTCAGATGGTGCCTTAACGCTTCTAGAACTAAAAGGTGGAGAATGCTGGACTAGAGGGATCTATCATCTATAGTGACCCAAGTATAATCCTCCTTCCAAACAAAATTCTGTATATTAGCAAGGACCAATGTGGTGTCCTTGATAAAACCAGGCAATCTAGATACTAATGGTTGTAGGTATTGATCAACCCAGTGCCCCAGCCTTTCAAAAAGTGATCCAATGCCCGTTACTATTGGACGTCCCTGTACTGGTGTTGTAGTTTTATGTAGTTTGGGCAAATGGTGAAAGACTGGGATCACTGGGTTTATTACCAGTAGATATTCCATAATTTTTTTCGATAGAACTCCCAGGTCTCTACCCTCATCCAAAAGGTGGGTCAGTTGTGCACTGAACTCCATAGTAGGGTTGCTATTTAGCTTTCTATAGGTGGAAGCATCATTTAATTGGCGAAGCGCTTCCAATCTGTAATCCTCAGTGCTGAGTATTACAACCGATCCGCCTTTATCTGCCCTCCTCACAATCAATTCTTTGCGCTTTTTCAGATCTTTAATAGCTATACGTTCTGCCTTAGATAGATTGTCCCTGTAAAACGGTGATTTCTGTTTGACTATATTCTCCAGACCAACCAAATCCTGTTCTACCAGTGATTGAAACATGTCTATTACTGAGTTACTCAAGTTAACAGGATAAAAGTACTTGATTTTTTAAACATGTTTTATCTTCATCTATACCATGTATCCCACCCGCAGTCTCAGACTGTAAACTATCCAAAGCTGACCTGATAGCCAAGTCTTCAAAATCAAAATAATACATTTCATCAGGATCACCTTGAGGGGTAATAGTCTCTGCAGTCTCGAATTCTGTTTCAGCTGAGAAATGTTTTCTCAGGACAATGTTCCTAAAAAAGTGATTAACATCCAAAAGGGTTGAAAAAAACTCAAAATGTTGCATGGGGGAAAACGATAGACCTTTGGACAAAAGGAATAATTCTGATTCAGATAAAACTGTATTAGATAAGTTGATAACTTTCGGTACATTACCCTTGTCCATAGGAGTCCTGCTCTGAAGGATCACCTTCTGTTCCGAGCTTGCCGGGGATAAGTTTCTCTGGGAGTTACTCCGCCTGTCTCTTCTTGTTTTCCTTTTTCGCTGTTTCTTTTTCCTTGTATCCAAACGTGTTACCAAGTTTTTTGGAGGCTGAGAATCAAAGCGTTTTGCTTCCCTAGAGAACACTGATGATGTGGAACCTCGAGAGCCTGTTGTCGCTGCACTTTCCGTTGCATCGGACACTTCTGATTGTGAATCAGACTGATCTGGAGAACTTAAACATATGTGCCTTCCTGTATTTCTCCTTGGGCGTCTCCTTTTCCTGAGAATTGAATTGGGCCGATCTAATCATTCCATGTGTAGACTTCACTGTTGTCATAATCTTATAAGTCTCTCAAGAACTTTTGTCTCTTGTTGTCCAATAAGTTTTTTTCATAGTCGTTCATATCAGTGAGGCTATCATTTAGCAATTTGTATATATCCATGTTTGTAAAAGGGACCAAGGAATTTTCGTTTTTTATTGAGAACATTTTTCCATATACAGTGAGATAAATGCTTATACAGTACTAGAGGTCATTGATCTAATATTCTCATACAAAAAACAAAAAAGTATGTGGGCAAATGGTTAACAATTAACAAATTAACAGCGATTGACAAGTTGCAGCAGGTGAGGTGACCTATTGTAAGAGACAGAAAAAAGGTACCTCCCAGATAGGAGAGGTCCCGCCATCCCCCCGGTCACCCCAAATGGGATCATACTGTGACCAAGAGGATAGGCACCGACCACCTCACCCCCGGGCCCGTCCTAATAGATGAAGCTTTTTAGGGAAATTACCTCTCCTAGTACAAAAGGAACTGAAGATAACCCTACAGTCTTAACCTGTTTATATAGGACACTCGGAGAGAATCTTTATTAACCCTTACCAACCGCGTATTTAGGAAGGGGCGGAACCGCCCAAAAAGCATACTGACCCTAGAAAGCAAATAGATAATGAGATTAAAACAAGATAAAGAGAGAATCAGGCAAAGAAGCATAGAAAAGAAGAGAGAGCTAGAAAGATAAAGGAAGAAAGTAGACACCACGGTAACTATTTGAGGTAGAAGATGAGGAGGGGTCACCCCGGGATGTTTATGTAGTTCTTCCATGGTTCCCAAACAAGGTCGAATTTAGGGGAAGTATCGAGGATGTAACTGGCCAGCTTTTCCTGCACCATGATCCAAGATATTTTCCGCTTAGCCTCCGAAAAGGACACAGACGGGCGTTTCCATGACCTGGCTATTGTAATTTTGGCACCCATTAAAATAAATTGGATGAGTTTAAATAGTGGTTTGGATAGACCTTCAGGTTTAGAATTAAGCAGAGCTATTTCTGGATTCTGGGGAATTGGGAGATCTGAGATCTTACGAATTAGGTTAAAAATTCTGTTCCAAAATCCCCTAAGGTGAGGACATTCCCACCACGTGTGGAGGAAGGTGCCCACATGCCCACAATCCCTGAAGCATAAGTTAGAGGAATTCGGAAACATGGCTGCTAATCGAGATGGTACCAATACCACCTAATAAATTCCTTTAAGTTAGCTTCCCTCAAAGAGATATTAGAGATATTAGAGATCCCTTTGAAGCAGCGCACAAAAAACAAGGCCCATTTGTCCGCATCCCATTCAACGTTTAGATCTCTTTCCCATTTATCCACAAACCGTGGTCTGGAAGAGTCCTCCGTCAATGCAGCGTAAATCAAAGAGATACCACCTCTCAAATCCATTGTTCCCCGAACACCACTGCTCATAGGGGGTAATACCTGAGTGGTCTTTCCTGGAGTTCCACCAAGCGGTGAGGAAATGGTGTATTTGAATGAAACAAAATTTTTCGGAGAGTGGCATATCTAGCTTATTAATGCAGTGTGATAAAGACAAAGGTCCGGCCAAGGATAGGAAATGTCCTATGCGATACAGACCCTTGTCTGTCCACCATTTAAAAGCCCTGATGTCCATACCGGGTGAAAATTGAGGGTTATGAAAAAGATGAGTAAGAGGACGGAGAGAAGAGATTAGGTCGGGGGATTTGAAAACCGAATCACAAAGAACCATAGAGTGGGACAAAGTTGGGGAGAGAATCGGGGTCTCAGTCTGTGGGGGATACCCAACAGAAAGTCAATAGTATTGTGAGGAACTGCCAGTCTCTCTATTTTGACCCAATCTGGTGTGTTCCCTCAAGAAAAAACGATTGAGAACTGGGCCAGTTGAGCCGCCTGGTAATATTTAAAGAGGTGTGGGAGTCCCAAGCCTCCTTGATTGCGTCTCCTAAAGAGCACCTTAGCTGAACATCTAAAACCCTTATGGGTCCAAATAAATTTCAGAATGAGGGACTGCAATTTTTGTAAATCAGATTTCTTTACTGGGATGGGGAGAGCCCTGAAGAAATAGAGAATCCTAGGGAGGAGGGTCATCTTGATCGCGTGTATTCTACCCAACCAAGACAGGCCCTCCTGGTCCCATTTTGAAATGTCCTGTGCCAGTTTCTTGAGGAGAGGGGGGTAATTAGCATCAAAAAGTTTGTTAATATTGGCTGTCAGACTGACCCCCAGATAGGGGATCTGGGAAGAATTCCAGCTAAACTTATATTGTTCTTTTAGTCGGAATAAAGTACGTTCAGGTAAAGATATATTTAAAGCTGTTGATTTGGACCAGTTTACACAGAGACCTAAAATTTCTCCAAACGTTTGGAGAAGCTGAATAACCTTAGGGGTAGACGTGAAGGGGGAGGAGATGAACAGGAGTAAATCGTCAGCGAATAGTGCACATTTATGTGAATACGGACCACAGTCAATCCCCTGGATATCTGGATTCTTTCTAATAGCAATGGCCAAAGACTCCATCGCTATTGCGAAAATTAAAGGGGAAAGGGGGCATCCTTGTCTCGTGCCCCGGAAGATAGGGAAAGGATCAGAATAGAAGCTATGCAATTTGACTTGGGTGCTAGGACTTGAGTATAGGGCTTTTTTTTTTTTTTCAAAAGATTTTATTGAAATTTTACAAGTAAAAAAGTCATTGAAGATACAATGGTGTCCACTAGCTTTAAAATTAACAAAGATTTTGCTATTACATGCCAGTTTATCAATAGATGAAGTTATGAAGCAGATCATGAGAGTTGTGGGGGAGGAAAGAGGGGAATAGAATTCGAATGGTGTGTATGCGTGTGTGTGGATGGAGGGTGCTGCATACCCAGATGTGGAAGGGGGAGAGGGGTATGTGACCATACCTAAGGGGGGGGGGTGCAGATGTCGGTGGTAATGTTTTTGTAAATGTATAACCGGTAGACCAGTGGGGATCTGTGATCGAGCGGTGTGATTGACTCTGTTATCATGATGGATGAACCTTGGAGTAACATCGTCAGAGGAAGAGTTATAGTACATACATCAATGCAATAAGGAAAACAACCAAATAACAAGAAAGACAAAAAGAAGGGGAGGGTAAGATAACATCTTGGGCCCTAATGCAGGCAAGTACATCAGGTGAGATCTTGAGATCAAGGGGGGGAAAGTTCCTCATCCGGGTCCAAGGTGTGATTGCTGCGTGATGTCATGGTAGCAGTGAGGGGCTGTAATGATGGCTTCGACCTCCTTTGGCTGAAAAGCCACCTGCATGAAGGGATACCATTTATTTTGGAATTTTTGGCTAGAAGATGAGTCTGAGAAGATTGAGTTGAGTCTTTCCATATATAGTAACCATTTCAGGTCTTGTTTTACCAAGGTTAGGGAAGGGCCGAGCGGCTTAGTCCAACACTTCAAGATAGCTTTGCGAGCGGTTAAGAGAGTTGTATGTATCCAGGGTAGATGAGGCGTGGATGTTGAGCTTGACATTCCATTGAGGTACATTCGGTTTAGGAACCCAAACAAGAGTGACTCCGGGGCTTTTACAAGCTGTATATCGGTGACAATTTTGATGAACTCCACCACTTTATCCCAAAAGGACTGGATCTGGGGGCATTTCCAAAAGCGATGTGCGAGTGATGGTTTGTCTGAAGAGCACCAAGTACAGGATGTTGAGTTCGGGTCCTCTTTACTTTTTAGGAAGGGAATGAAAGCTCTATGTAATAGCTTTAGTTGGGACTCCTTCCAGGATTCACAGGTTGTATGACGTAGAACCGTATTGTGTCCCAGATGTATTTTCTCCGCTAGGTCCTCCGAGGGGAAGTCTTTTGACTAGTGTTGAGCGAACCCGGACTGTAACGTTCGGGTCCGTACCGAACTTTTGGGTGTCCGTGGCACGGACCCGGACCCGGACATTTCAAAAATCGTTCGGGTTCTTTCATTAGATAGAGTCCTACGTCCTAGTCCAGAATTTTACCGATTTTAGACAGGGAGTGCGGCAGTCGATGGAAAGGGATATGATTGGGTTCCTCGTACACTGACGTCGTGACACTGAGGTCGAATATTTCTCCGACCCAGTGTACTACGTGGCCGGTTAGTGTCGGTACGGTAATCATCCGTACCGACACTACCGAAGATTCCCGTTTGGTCACTTTGCGAACAACTAACCGACGGGACGTCGAAGAGTTGTGCACCTCATTTTATCGTCTTGGGGCCTGGCTTGGGCTTGCTAAAAACTTTACAGGCCCAGGCCCAGGCACGGTGCCTGTGG
>BLSH010346840.1:1146242-1157114 GCA_018402905.1 Glandirana rugosa | reverse complement strand
TTTTTTCACCTGCAATGCTGTTTGCTGTGCCCAATTTTGTGTAATGAACTCATCCATGGGGTTACACAGACGCGCTGCCGAGCTAACCCCCTCACAATAAATATATATATATATATATACATATATACATATTTTTCTTTTTCTTCTCTTTTCTATTTTAATGGTCATATATAATTGATCTCATTTAATAATTATAATTCACTGTTAATATGTTTGCATGTTTAATGCTCCCTTTTATCTTTTGTTGTATTTGTGACATCCTCTGTGACGTGTTTCATATGATTTGTCTGTATTTTTCAAGATTGAAAATGTAATTTAAAAAAATCTGATATAAAAAAAAACCCACTGGATTCAACTTCTGTGTCTTATTGAAGAGTTACGCTGCCTGTGGATTGTACCAAATCAGCAGGTGACTAATATGTCTAGACCAGAGGTGGGCAAACTTTTCGACTCGAGGGCCGCAATGGGTTCATATATTGGACCCGGGGGCCGGACCAAGAGTAGATGGACCCTGTATAGTGCTCCAGTCAGAGCCGGCCACCGTACGGAGTTTGCGCGCTTGCTGCTGCTGCCGCCTTCACCTCAGCAGCTAGCAACCAGGCGTGCAGGGCACGCAGCGTGACATCATGTTATGTGACATCTTGAGACGCACAGCACGGGCCCCTCAGTTATATTATATAACTGAGGAGGGCTATCTGGGTACATTATACAGGGCACAGGGGGTAATATAACTGAAGGGTATCAAGGTACATTATACAGGAGGTAAGACTCAGGGGTATCAGGGTACATTATACAGGGGTAAAATAAGTTCCCTCCTCAGTTATATTACCCCTGTATAATAATGTACCCTGATACCCCTTAGTTTTACGGTACCAGGTACCCCCTGTATAATTACCCTGATGCCTTAGTTATATTACCCCTGGGGTATCATGGGTACACTATATGGATAATTTAAAGGGGAGAGGTAACAAAGGGGTACTTTCTTATGCTTGCAGGTTGCAGTGCACCATTAACTTAACATTATTTATATAACAGTATATATAGGCTGAGACCTGAGTGAATAACTACTTAACTTCCAGAGTTCCAGACTCCTCTCTCTTCTTTCCAAAGGCAATCTGCTGCCAGGAGAGTGGTGGTGGGGGGTGCCTCAGGGTGATTTCTTGTAGTAGGCAAGACTACAACTGCCAGGATCCCCCAGGGCTGCTTGTTATGTTGGCTAGTGCTTTCTTCTCTTCTAGCTGTGTCACAAAAATGACTGCTGGGCGCCGCATGGATCGCTCCTCACTAGCAGGCGCGTGGAAAGGCAGTTGACGTCATCTGACGTGACATCAACTCCCTGCCTGCGCCTGCACGTACGTCTCAATCCGTACTCCGCCCATGGCCCAGCCCCCCACTAGCTGCTGTCCGGCCCAGCCACTACCATGCCGTCCATACAGGCTTATGAATGAGTGGGAGGGGCTTTGGGGGGCGTGGCTCTCTAGCTCTCCACGGTATCCAGCCCCTTCCACTACACTAGAAAGTGAGGTGAATAAATTAATAAATTAGCTAGCGCTCCGCGGGCCGGATTAAAAGGTCTGCCGGGCCGTATACGGCCCGCGGGCCGTAGTTTGCCCATTCCTGGTCTAGATGATGAGAGCGGGCGAGATTAAAATACTTTTTCCGTTTTACGGGGGAGTTACGGTATGAGATGCCTCTCTCAGAAACGAAGGTGAATTAGTGGACATGGGAACTGTGTAAAGAGCGATCTACAGACCACATTAACCGAGGACTCACCCGACCCTGTGCAGGCACAAAGGAAGGTCCGCCAATCCAAGCGCACATGGTGCTGATCCGTAGGGGCCCTCTACGAAGTAGCCAATCTGGGTATCTGAAAGGAGAGAATAGAAGAAGAACGGTAACAGAAGGAAAGAGCAGAAAAGTTCAAATAGAAGCAAAAGCAACCAACAGAAGGGGGATGTGGCAAAAACTAGCCACAAAACCCCCCAAATTCCTGGTAGTGAAGGGACTAGAGGATCCCATCACTAGCAGGAAAAAGGACACAAGTTTCTGCCCAAACAGCAGAACAACATCTGACAAAGGGAGTACTAGAATATCCCGAAGTCAGAGGGAGGAGCATGGCCTCCTTCCCGACCACTCCTCTGGAACCCAAGCAGACATTATATTAATGGCTTACCCGGTAAACACAAACTTATCCGGAGCTAAAAGAGTATATGTATAATCCCCCCGGAGGCTCCCAACTGAAGGCGTCTAGGTTCCCAAGGTTGGCCCAATGGGACCCCCAACCAAGACCTCTCTGGTTCCCCAGCGTTGGGAGCAGTCCAATCTAGGGGAAGCTGGCTGCGCCATAAAAAATCAACAGAATGAACCTGTAACAAGTTAAGTAAAACAAGCAAGGGAAAATAAGAGGTCCAGGCATTGGAAACAGCCTGAGACCGACTCACACCCTGCCTCCCCATAGAGGACCAAGCCCGGGAGAAGACGAGGATGCCAGCCAGCCCCAAACCGCTCAATGACTGGGTAACAAAGGAATTATGTCTTTAAACAGAATTAGACATCTGAACTGAGGTCCTCCACAGTGGAGGAGTGATGAGACTCAAAGGTCTTTGAAAAAAAAGGATTATACAAGACCGAAATGAGGATCTGAAACTGAAGAAAAAAGCAGGACCAAAATCAGGGAGGATGAGAGTCCTTGACTCTCTTCTGCTGTTGTTTCCGCCACATTGGAAGAACGGGACTTTGGGGGGAAGGTCTTTTGGAGGGACCCATGTTCTTGTGATGATGAGTGGAAGCAGAATCTAGGGAAATGAGGTTGAGCTTGATCAACAGCTGTTCTCCTTCTTGAAATGAGGAAAATCCAAATTTCTTGCTTTTGAAGATAAAAGTTAATCGGAAGGGGAAAGACCACCAGTATTTGATAGATGACTTGTTGAAAATTTCAAGGAGAGGCTTAAGAGATCTCCGTTTCTGCATAGTGGTGGGTGACAAATCAGCGAAGTCCTGAACAGGGTGACCTTGGGTAGAAAGATTGTGGTTAGATCTAGAGACCTTCATGATCTCCTCTTTAACTCCATAAAAATGAGGTTTGACCACAATGTCTCTAGGTAGGCCGTCTGACCTCGGGGGTTGAAGAGCTCTATGGGCCCTGTCCAGTTCAAGGCGGTGCTCTGGGATGCCTGGGATGATTTCTTTAATAAAGTAAGTCACTACCGCGTGCACATCTGTGATGGTCTCAGGGACCCCTCGGATACGGTAATTGTAACATCTAGAGCGATTTTCCAAATCGTCTATTTTGGAGAGGGCCAATTCCAGTTGATCCTGCAGATCTTGTATATGTGCTGTGTTTTGATTGATTCTGGAGACTGATTGGTCCGTCTTCTGTTCTATTGCATCTATTCTAGTCCCCAGGCCTTGAAGGTCAGCCTGGATAACAGAGGTAATTTGGGAGGCTGTTTGGGCAAGGCCCTTGGAAAGCATTTTGGAAAACACTTCCATCATCATTTGAAAGTCCGAGTGAGGTATAAGGGCTTGGGGGGTAGACGGGTCCACTTGAGGGAGACCAGAGCTCTGCTCCTTGAAAGGTGTTGTGATAAGCTCATCTAAAGTCCGCTCCAAAAGCGATATTGTAGAGGCTGGGGAGAGAATCTGAGCTAAAGGTTGACCACCCGAGGGTTGTCCTGGAGATGGTAAAACATGAGAGCCCCCATCTGATCCGGCTTCCATCTCCTCAATGGTCATTAGGGATGGTTGGGGACCTTTAGCCCCCTGAGGGCCCTTTGGGGCTGGGGCATCGAAGCCTGGTTGACGAGAGAGGTCCCGCCTGACTGCTCCCGATTGCATGTTCCAAGGGGTAGCTGTAAGTTTATTAGAAAAAGGTGGTACCAACTCCCCCCTTCAAGAGGATCCAAATAAGAGGGGATGAAATAGCTTGAAAAGCAAGTCTCTGGTAAGAAGGGAAAACAACCAGGCTAGTGTTGAGAAAGAAAAAAAAAAGGGGAAAAAAAAAAAGAAAAGGAATCCACTGCTGATGAAATTAAGCAAGGTCCAGTAACTTCTGTGTAAATATAAGAATTATTATAAATGCCTGCAGTTCAGCTTCCTTGTGATGCTGCAAGACAGGGCCTTAGGCTCTAACTCAGTTAAAATGTCTCACCCCAGAAGTTCCTCAACTAACCCAGACAAAAGATGTGTTTCATCTATAGCTGGAGGGGTTTCCTGATGTTGGAAGAGCCGACAGAGTCCCCCCTGAGGATTCCCTTCAGCCTCTGATGAATCGGCTTTCTATGTTATAGGGCGCCGCGCGCCGTTAGGTATGTAGGCCCAAGCCGCGGCCTCGATTTAGGGAGGGCGGCCGGATGAGGGGATCGCGGTGAATGCCCGGTCTTCATTCGGCTCACGGGTTGAGCCTTAAGCTGTCCCCCGCTCCCCTACCTCCTGAGCGGGATGACCGAGCTCCGCTACAAGCGGTGTTGGCTCCGGATGGCCGGGAAGGAACGGAGCTCCTGGCTCACACAGCCGCCATGGAGCTCTGCGCATGCGCACCCCGGGACCAAGGATTTTTAATAGATTGAATCTCTTCATTCACTATCACAAGTATCTCTTTCTCTTTTTTGACAATCAATCTCATTAGATCCAAGGAGCATTGTGATAGAATGGAATTCCACTCCTGCATGAATTCTTCCAAATAAATGTTAGAAGGGAGCTTTTTAATCCTTAAGCCTCTGGGAATCAGACTCGGCAACATATTGTTTTAAAACCTTCCGCATCGCACCATAGTTTAATTTCTTTAATGGATCCATTTTTTAAAAAGTTGATATAGGAGATGCATGTTGATTCCTCTAACGCTGGATTAGGTTCTTTGGTAAAAACCTGGGAGATCTTCGTACAGTGATTCATATTGATCTTGTATGTGCAAGAAAATATATTTCTGTTCAGCAGCTTTATATGGTCATTACAGAAGGATATATGTAGGTAAATACCTGTTCCTGGGGTGTATATCAAGTAGAAAGTAAGTCCTTTCAGCTTTCACGGAGCTTGGTGTTGGGAGGTAAAATCCAATATACAACAGACAGAGACAGACCGCTCTGATCAGTGAAGCTGGTTCTCAGGTATTCAATGACTACACCCCTGCCTAGGTGCTCTAGCTCACGAATGTCCTCCACACATTCAAAGTATCAGTAGAGCAGAAACCAGGAAAAAGAGCCGGCACTACTGGAGTTTAGTGTAATTTTTCTTTTAGGCCCCTTTCACACGGACGGATAGAATTCAGCTTTTAGCTGCAGATAGATGAAGTTATCTACCGCAGCTGTACTCTGACAATGCTTTCCTATGGCCCCGTTCACACTCTGCATTTAGCAACGGTTAAGTGCGATTAGAACAAATGGATTTGAATGCATCCAGGAATGATAACTGCAGGTAAAAGCAGTGCACTGTGTCATCTGCGGATAGCAGTGGCAACACGCAAAGAAAATCAACAGGAAGCAAATCAGAAATGTCAAGAATGTTCCATTTCAGCTAAACGCAGCTGCATGTAAACGCATGTAAACGCAGCTAATTGCAATGTACAACTGCAAGTAATCATTGTGCCTGGAGTCTTGGAATTTCAAAATAACAAAACATGCTTTTAACAATGGCAGAACAGCCGCCCGTGGGAAAGGGTCCTTATTCCATCATGACCATGTAAGCGGCAAGCGAAGGCTGACATGTTTTGGCGACAAAATACCTTGTTCACAGCATATATCTTAATACAAGATAACAACCATATAGATACATTCAAGACAAACCAATAGTAATGTGTTTCCACTCATGCCTAATTGATTGAATAATTGTTTTGAGTTGAATGGATGAGTATGGGACGCACCTATCCTGAATGCGCTTTTCTTCCCACAACTGAAACACATTAAAAATAAAAAATATATACATACATACATACATATAAACATGGTTATAAAATCTGTAATAAAAATAATAATAATAAAATAATAATAATAATAATATAAGTATTTCTAAATATAATTGCACATATTCTCTTCATTTGATAGGTAGTAAACTGCTCAATATATAACATATAAAGACCATATGGATTTTAGTATACAAAAAATTGTATGGATTTTAGTGTACAAAAAATAAGAGGGAAAACAATTTTCCGCACATTCTAATATACACTAATTGCATAAAGATAGTATATAATATTTATTATTTCTATAAAGATGTCATCCCAGATACGGTCACTGTACTAATGACACTGGCAGGGAAGGGGTTAAACATCAGGGGTGATCAAAGAGTTAACTGTGTGTCTAGCTAGTGTGTTTTTGTACTGTGGGAGGTGCTTTTACTAGGGGAAGGCATGGATCAAGTCTCTCCCTACTGACAGTGCGGCGATCTGCCTTGTTCAGCGATCTGCCTCTGTGCTGGATGATCGGCGGGTGGCAGTGGACATTGAGTCTGTTACCAGAAGATCAGCTGGTCGCCAGCGGTAGGCATGTGCATCCCAGGCCCGGAAGTGTTGAGTCATGTACTACATACGTGATCTGGCGCAGCAGTGCCAGTAAGTAATATGGTTGGCAAGTGGTTAAAGGAGAATTATGCAAAAAAAAAAAGAATGATAAGTTCAGCCCACTACTGTACCTTTATACTGGCTTTTGAAATTTACTAAATGCAGACTTTTAGAAACTGGATGAATGGTTTAGCACTAGGGAGGAGTGAGCGGTTCGGCCCGAGCATGAGTTCGGACCGAACATTTGCCTGTTTGGCCGTTCGCCGAACACCTGAATTTGCAGAGTGTTTGCCCACACTAACACCCTACAATGCACTGAGCGCTGCACAGTGCATTCTGTGCTTTGCTCAATCAGGCAGCAGTGTAAGCTGGTTGTTAAGGAACAGGGCCAGGAACCCGGCCGCAGCGTCCTTAAAACCAATGAGTCATCAGTAGAGTTGAGCAGACACCTGGATGTTTGGATTCGTCTGGTTCAGCCGAACTTCGCGGAAAAGTTTGGGTTCAGTACCGAACTTGACCCGAACTTGACCCTGGACCCCAAACCCCATTGAAGTCAATGGTGACCCGAACTTTTGGGCACAAAAATGGCTGTAAAAAGATCCTGGAACGGGCTAGAGGGTTGCAAAAGTAGGCAAAATGGGGGTAAGAGTAGGACAAGTGCCCTGCAAACAAATGTGGATAGGGAAATAACTTAAAATCACATAAAAAAAATAAAAATGGGAGGAGGAAGTGGATGTGGAATAGGAGCCTAGAGGTTGACTAGGCCGTGACCATGACAGTGTAGGTGGAAGTGGCGGTGGTGGAGGAGGAGGAGGAGGTAGCCAACACTTTTTGTTGTTTGTTTGGTCTTTTTTCTAATTGGGGTAGCCCCCAAAATATTGAGGCATATTAAAAAAAAACAAGTATACCAATGGCTGTGTGAGGCCGGTCTAAATGTCTATTCTGCACAAGGTACAGACAAGTCTTTTGGGATCCATGCCTGGTTCATTTTAATAAACGTTAGCTTGTCCACGTTGGCTTTGGGGACCCAAACTTTTAGGCACAAAAATGGTTGTAACAAAGTCCTGGCAAGTGCTAGAGGGCTGCAAAAGGAAGTAAAATGGGGGTAAGAGTAGGGCAAGTGCCCTACAAAAAAATGGGGATAGGGAAAATAAATTAAAATCAAATAAAAAAATGGCAAGGGGGGGTGGATGTGGAGGAGGAGCCTAGAGGTTGACTAGGCTGTGACCATGGCAGTGTAGGTGGAAGTGGTGGTGGTCGAGGAGGAGGAGGAGGTAGTAGCCAACACTGATTTTTTTTGTTTGTTTATAATTGGGGTAGCCCCCAAAATATTGAGGCCTATTCAAAAAAGGTACGGACAAGTCTTGTGGGATCCATGCATGGTTCATTTTAATAAAGGTTAGCTTGTCCACGTTGGCTTTGGACAGGCGGCTGCGCTTGTCTGTGATAACGCCCCATGCGGTGCTAAACACACGTTCAGACAATACACTGGCTGCAGAGCAGGCCATCACCTCCAAGGCATAAAGGTCAAGGAGACCCAGAAGTTGAATGGGGCAGACCCATCAGTCAGTACGTGTAGGCGTGTGCACACATACTCTTGCACCATGTTGCTGAAATGCTGCCTCCTTCTAAGACTTTGTCGATCGGCTGGTGGTGCTGTTTGTTGTGGTGGGCTGCTGACAAAGCTTTGCCACATTTCGGCCATGCTAACCCTGCCTTCTGAGGTGCTGGCGGTGGCACAGCTGCGTTGGTGGCCTCTTCCTCCTCCTCCTCTGCCTTTGCCTTGTGCTTCCACTGAGCCCCCGGTGTCATTTGGGAATGCCCTCAGCAGAGCCTCTACCAGTGTGCGCTTGTAGTTGCGCATCTTCCTCTCACGCTCCAGTGAGGGAATTAAGGACGGCACGTTGTCCTTGTAACGGGGATCCAGCAGGGTGGCCACCCAGTAATCAGAAGAAGTTACAATGTGGGCAACTCGGCTGTCGTTGCGCATGCACTGTAGCATGTAGTTGGCCATGTGTGCCAGGCTGCCCAGAGGCAAAGACAAGCTGTCCTCTGTGGGAGGTATATCATCTGTGTCCTCTGTATCCCCCCAGCCATGCTCCAGTGATGCTCACGAGCTGCGTTGGGTGCCACCCTGCTGCGATCCCTCCTCCTCCTCTTCCTCATCTTCCTCGTCCTCCAGAACTGTGCCCTGGCTTGAATATTTTTGACCTAGCCTATGCTGGTGCAGGAACCCACCCTCCAAGCCACTTGCGAATGACTGGCCTGATAACTGTGAAAATGACCCCTCTTCTTCCTCCTCCTCCTCATCCTCCTGTGCCACATCCTCTTCCATCATGGCCCGAAGTGTTTTTTTAAGGAGACATAGAAGTGGGATAGTAACGCTGAGAACAGCGTCATCGGCATTGGCCATGTTGGTGGAGTACTCAAAACACCGCAATACGCTACACAGGTCTCGCATGGAGGCCCACTCCTTGGTGGTGAAGTGTTGCTGTTCCGCAGAGCGACTGACCCGTGCGTGCTGCAGCTGAAACTCCACTATTGCCTGCTGCTGCTCGCACAGTCTCTCCAGCATGTGCAAGGTGGAGTTCCACCTTGTGGGCACGTCGCATATGAGGCGGTGAGCGGGAAGGCCGAAGTTCCACAGCAGCGCAGACAGGCGAGCAGCAGCAGGGTGAGAATGCCGAAAGTGTGCACAGACGGCCTGCACTTTATGCAGCAGCTCTGACATATCTGGGTAGTTTTTTAGAAAATTCTGTACAACCAAATTCAGCACATGCGCCAGGCAAGGGACGTGCGTCAAACCGGCTCGGCCCAGAGCCGCTACGAGATTTCGGCTATTGTCGCACATCACCAGGCCGGGCTTGAGACTCAGTGGCAACAACCACTCATTGGTCTGTTGTTCAATGCCCATCCACAGCTCCTGCACAGTGTGGGGTTTATCCCCCAAACATATCAGTTTTAAAACAGCCTGCTGTCGTTTCCCCCTGGATGTGTTGCAGTTGGTGGTGAAGGTGTTACGCTGAGCGGATGAGTAGGTGGTCGAGGAAGAGGGAGCGCAGTAGGAGGAGGAGGCAACAGGAGGCAAAGAGAAATGCCCTGCAATCCTCGGTGCTGGAAGGACATGCGCCAAATGGCTAGCCGGCTCAGGCCCACCCTCCACTACATTTGCCCAGTGCGCAGTTAGCGAGATATAGCGTCCCTGCCCGTGCTTACTGGTCCATGTATCAGTGGTTATGTGGACCTTGCCACAGATGGCGTTGCGCAGTGCACACTTGATCTTGTCCCCGACTTATTTGTGCAGGGAAGGGATGGCTCGCCTGGAAAAGTAGTGGCCGCTGGGAACCACGTACTGTGGGACAGCCACCACCATCAGGTTTTTGAAACTGTCCGTGTCCACCAGACGGAATGACAGCATTTCAAAGGTCAGGAATTTTGAAATGCTGGCATTCAGGGCCAGGGATCGCGGGTGGGTAGGAGGGTACTTCCTCTTTCTCTCTAGTGTTTGGGAGATGGACAGCTATAAGTTTCCATGGGACCGTGTGGAAATGCTTGGGGGCGGTGGCGGACATGGTGGCGTTGCTGTCATATCGTCTGTTTGCTGGGTGGCAGGTGACATTGTCACTGTAGAGGTGGAGGAAGAGGCAGAGGCAGCAGCAGAAGAGGAAGCAGGAGGAGGCCGAGACCTTTCTTGGATTTTGAGGTAATTATTCCAATACAGCTTGTGCCTTGAATTTAGATGCCTGGTCATGGGGGTTGTGCTCAGGTTGAGAACATTTATGCCCCGGTTCAGGCTATCATTGCACAGCTTGGAAACCACTCGGGTCTTGTCGTCAGCACATTGTCTGAAGAACTGCCTCGCGGGGGAACACCTTTGAGCTGCCTTTGGTGTGCTAGGTCCCTGGGTGCGGTGGGTAGTAGCAGGCCTACTGTCTCGCGACGGGGTCTTCACCTTCTGTAACTCACGTGGCTACGGGTTGGTGAAGACAACGTCCTACTCCTGTACCTTTGTGGTCGAGTCGTGCAGAGACTACTACTGCTTTGTGTCCACGGTTGACGACGTCGAACGGAGTCACACGTCTGAGTGTTCCTCCCGTCACCACTTCCCACCCGCCTTCTACTACACCTCCTACTACTCCAGGATCTGGGGTGTACCTTACTCCCAGTACGCTCACTGCACACCTCAAACCTCCTTCTCCACCACCAGCGTGTCTCCGTGGTCGTGTCGTTTTCTCCTTCGTCCAACGTTTTCGCCTCGCTCACAGGGGATCTGTCATCCGGACGATGATGGGTGGCGTGGGTCCCTGGATCGTGTGGTTTCCGTCGAGTTTCCACAAGGGGGCGCTCCGTCAAGAAGTCTGTTACACGACTGCTGTTCT
>BLSH010346840.1:1099581-1109998 GCA_018402905.1 Glandirana rugosa | reverse complement strand
TTTTCAAGGACGACCACGAAACTCCTTGTCTAATAACAAGATTTTAGTAGTGTATGATGTTCTCCCTCTCCAAGGACGACCACGACACTCCCTGTCTAATAACAACATTTTAGCAGTGGATCACAATATCCCTCTCCAAGGACGACCACGACACTCTCTGTCTAATAACAAGACTTTAGTAGTGTATGACGATCTCCCTCTCCAAGGACGACGAGGACACTCCCTGTCTAATAACAAGATTTTAGTAGTGTATGACGATCTCCTTCTCCAAGGACGACCACGACACTCCCTGTCTAATAACAAGATTTTAGTAGAGGATCACGATATCGCTTTCCATGGACGGCCACGACACTCCTTGTCTAATAACAAGATTTTAGTAGTGTATGACGATCTCCCTCTCCAAGGACGACCACGACACTCCCTGTGTAACTATAGCACTAGGAGATGATTTTAGAACAATAATCTGTCCCTCACAGCACCAGCAGGAACCTCTTCCTCTAGCAGTATGTGATGATTTTAGAACAATAATCTGTCCCTCACAGGAGCAGCAGGAACCTCTCCCTCTAGCAGTATGTGATGATTTCAGAACAATAATCTGTCTCTCACAGCACCAGCAGGAACCTCTCCCTATAACACTAGGTGACGATTTTACAACAATAATCTGTCCCTCACAGCACCAGCAGGAACCTCTCCCTCTTGTAGTATGTGATGATTTTAGAACAATAATCTGTTCCTCAAAGCACCAGCAGGAACTTTTAGCTATAGCACTAGGAGATGATTTTAGAACAATAATCTGTCCCTCACAGCACCAGCAGGAACCTCTTCCTCTAGCAGTATGTGATGATTTTAGAACAATAATCTATCCCTTACAGGAGCAGCAGGAACCTCTCCCTCTAGCAGTAAGTGATGATTTTAGAACAATAATCTGTCCCTCACAGCACCAGCAGGAACCTCTCCCTTTAGCAGTAGGAGATGATTTTAGAACAATGATCTGTCCCTCACAGGAGCAGCAGGAACCTCTCCATATAGCAGTAGGAGATGATTTGAGAACATTAGTCTGTCCCTCACAGCACCAGCAGGAACCTCTCCCTATAGCACTAGGAGATGACTTTAGATCAATAATCTGTCCCTCACAGCACCAGCAGGAACCTCTCACTATTGCACTAGGAGATGATTTTAGAACAATAATCTGTCCCTCACATCACCAGCAGGAACCTCTCCCTTTAGCACTTTTAGATGATTTTAGAACAATAATCTGTCCACAGCACCAGTAAACTTTACCTAGTCCAGTATCAGATGGTTTTAGAGCGCTAAGCTTTCCCCTCACAGCACCGCCAGGAACCTTTCTGTATTACAGGATGAGATGATTTTAGAACAATAATCTGTCCCTCACTGCACCAGTAAACTGTACCTAGTCCAGTATCAGATTGTTTTAGAATGCTAAGCTTTCCCCTCACAGCACTGCCATGATCCTTTCTGTAATACAGGATGAGATGATATTAGAAACCGTTAATCTGTCCCTCACAGCACCAGTAAACTGTACCTAGTCTAGTATCAGATCGTTTTAGAACGTTAAGCTTTCCCCTCACAGCACCAGCAGGAACCTGTCTGTAATGCAGGATGAGATGATATTATATCAGTAATCTATCCCTCACAGCACTAGTAAACTCTACCTCGTCCTGTATCAGATGGTTTTAGAATGCTAAGCTTTCCCCTCACAGCACCGCCAGGAATCTGTCTGTAATGCAGGATGAGATCATATTAGATCGGTAATCTGTCCCTCAGAGCGCCGGCAGCATGCTCTCCCTACACTAGCCTGAGACGATGGGACATGCGGCATACGTGACTCCAGCTCATATAGAGGCTGGGTCACATGATGCACTAGCTTATCACAGCCATGCCATTAGTAGGCATGGCTGTGATGGCTTCTATGGGCAAACCAGTGAAATGCTTGTTGATTGGCTGCCCTGCAGCTATTCAACAGGTGCCGAAAATAGTCTGGGTCACATGATGCACTGGCCAATCACAGCCTTGCCATTAGTAGGCATGGCTGTGATGGCTTCTAAGGGCAAACGAGTAAAACGCTTGTTGATTGGCGGCCTTGCAGCAATAGAAAAGGCGCGCAAAATACCCGAGTACCGAACCCGAACCCGGACTTTTTTTCAAATGTCCGGGTTTGGGGCACGGACACCACAAAGTCCGGTACAGATCCGAACTTTACAGCTTTACAGGTTCGCTCAACTCTAGTCATCAGCTGTCAATGGGCTTCCCCGCTGACAGATGAATAAACAACGTGCCCGTAAAAAAAAATAAAGGAGTAACGGCATTATATGCAAAATATTGGGCATTAGAGGGGTATGGAGGTCTGTGTACTGCCCTGGGGGACATGTATCAATACATTTTTTTTTAAACGATCGTTAACCAGTTCCCGACCAACTTGCGTACATTTACTGCTGCAGAGTAGCAGCGTCCCGCAAATCACCGTCTATAAAGGGCGGGTCGCACATGTGCAGTACCGGGCGGGAGCATGCCACTGACAGCGTGCTCTCCTGCCTGCCGCACCCTACAGAAGTATGGCCTTGGCTCGGGCAGACTCGATCTCCACCAGTGAGCTGCGATTGCCTGCCAGAGATTAAAAACAGGGAACCTCTGATGTAAAAATGGCGGTTCCCCGCTCTGTCTGGCAGCATGTAAGAGATCTACTGATCCCTGTCACTGGGCTCAATTAGATCTCTTATGCCCCTGGCAGCCCAGCCCCATCACAGTTAAAGCACGCCTAGGGAACACAGTTAACCCCTAGATCACCTCCTGCAGGTTAACCCCTTCCCTGCCAATGACATTTATACAGTAATCAGTGGATATTTAAATTTCTAATCACTATATAAATGTCATTGGTTCCAAAAAAGTGTCAAAAATGTCCAACATGTCCGCTGCAATATCACAGTCCCATTACTAGTAAAAAAAATTGTAAAAACGCCAGAAATTAATTCTCATGGCGGCAAGTTTTGCACAAACCAATCATAAAACGCAGATTGCGTTTTTTTTTTACCAAAAATATGAGGAAGAATATAAAATCGGCCAAAACCAATGAATACATTTGTTATTTTATATATATTTTTTTGATTTGTATTTTAGCAAAATGTAAGAAATATTTTTTTTTTTTTTGCAAAATCGTCGCTCTTTTTTTGTTTATAGCGGTGATGTCACGCACCTGGTGGTGGAGTCTGTCTTGTGCAGGAAGCAACCACTCTTACAGCCCTGGATCGGGAACCCCTGGTAGAGCAGACAGAGGGTTCAGGAGCACAGGGGGGCACGAGGGTTGGACGGGTTCACTGGTGATGGTGAGAAAGGTCCAGTAGAGGCTCATGCAGTAGTAGAGTAGTGATGCAGGCTGGGGTCGGCAACTGGCTGGCAAAGCTGTACAAAAGAAGCAGGCAGAAGGGTTGTCAGGTGCAGGCAGGGTGGTCAACAGGCAGGCAGCGAAGTACACAAGGATCAGGCAGAAGAGTTGTCATGGGCAAGCTGGGGGTCGGTGCAGGCAGAAATCAATCAACGTCAGAGACAGGCCGGGTTGCGGGAACAGGAAATCAGGATACAAGTCACTCGAGAACACTCACACACTGTAGAATGAACAGCACTGGCTGCTGGGTGTTGTCAGCTTAAACAGGGCCATTCGGCGCCATTGCCGGTGCGTGCGTGCATAGGCGCACAGGTCCCATTCCAGGCACAGATTCTTCTCCTAACATTGCCCCCCCAAGGGACAGCCTCCGGATGCCTCGCCGGGTACCAACTTCCAGGCGGTTTCTCTTGAAGGCTTGATTTAGCTCTGCAGTATGGATGTATGCCTCTGGTTCCCAGGAGTTTTCCTTGGGGCCGTACCCCTTCCATTTCACTAAGTACCAAGTTGCGCTACCCCTTTTCCTGCAATCCAGGGTGGCCTCGACCTTGAACTCCTCCTCTCCATTTACTAGAACTGGTTCTGGCGGGCCCTTCTTCCATCCCGAGAAGGGGTCTGGAGGGACTGGCTTCATCAGAGATACGTGGAAGACTGGGTGAACATATAAAGATGAAGGTAGGACCAGTTCGTATGTCACCCTATTAACTCTTCTCTTCACCGGGAAGGGACCAATAAATCTAGGGCCCAACTTCCTCAATGGACAAGCCAGTTTCAGGTTCCTGGTGGCCAACCAGACCATGTTACCCGGTTGAAGTTCCAGCTCACCTCACCTTTTCTTGTTGAAGGCTTCCTTACGGAGTTCCGTAGCTCTAGCGAGTGTATCCTGCCGGAGCTGGTTGTTCTTTTTAAAGAAATTTAAGGTTTCCTGTACCGCTGGTACTGTGCTTTCAGGGGCCAAGCCAGGTAGGAAGGTTGGGTGGAAGCCATAGTTCGCCCAGAACGGAGACTGTTTGAGCACATATAGCGCACGTGCTGATGTACTTCCTGCAGTCTTCCTTGGCTACTGGCCACCAAAAGGAGTGCGAGAGCAGTTCAACTGTTTTGCGAGCCCCAGAGTGCCCTGCTAATTTGTGATCATGGCACAATCCTAGGACATCGGGACGTTGCTCTACCGGGACAAAGATTCAGTGACCGTACCACCATAGACCATCTTTGACCAACAGCCTGGGATCCGAGGGGCCGGTTGAGCCGGCCAGGGATCGTCTGATCTGCAACAGCAGATCCTTCTGAGAGAGCAGGAAGTCCTGAGGAGGAAGAATTGTATCCGGAGGGGTGCAGTTGCCGGGATCACTGAACATTCGTGAGAGGGCATCCGGCTTAACATTTTATGACCCTGGCCTGTAGGTCAAGTTTAACAATCTTGAGAAGAAAAGGGCCCAGCAGGGCCTGGTGGGGTTTTAGTCTCTTGGCAGTTCTCAAATACTCCAGATTCTTGTGATCTGTGTATATTAGTATGGGGTGAGTGGCCCCCTCAAGTAGGTACCGCCATTCTTCAAGAGCTGATTTAATTGCCAGGAGTTCTCTATCCCTCATGTCGTAGTTTTTCTCCGGTGTGGATAGTTTACAGGAGAAAACGCAGCGGGATGGAGCAAGGCCTTGGAACCTTGTTTCTGGGAGAGAACTGCCCCTACAGCGGTTTCCGAAGCGTCCACCTCTAGGACATAATACAAGGCTGGGTCAGGGTGCTTCAAGATGGGCGCTGTTGTGAATAGTCTCTTCAGAGTCTGAAAGGCCATTTCGGCCTCAGTGGACCACTGGAAACGGTTCTGCTTTGTGAGTTGCGTGATTGGGGCGATTATGGCAGAGAACCCCTTTATGAACTTCCTATAAAAGTTTGCAAAGCCCACAAAAGTTTGGACCACTTTCCTGTCTGTGTCCCAGTCTAGGACAGTAGAGACTTTCTGCGGATCCATTGTGACACCGGTCACTGAGATGACTAGACCGAGGAACTGAATGCTTGACTGTTCAAAGGAACATTTCTCGGCTTTGGCATATAGCCCATGTTGCCGGAGGTGGCTCAGGACCTTGGCTACATGCTCACGGTGTTCCTCAAGGGTGGAGGAGAAAATCAGAATATCATCTAGGTAGATGATTACAAACAAGTCTAGGTAGTCCCGGAACACATTGTTCACGAAGTGCTGGAAAGTTGTGGGGGGAGTTACACAGGCCAAAGGGCATGACCAGGTACTCGTAGTGCCCAAAACGAGTACGGAAGGTGGTCTTCCATTCATCGCCTTCCCGGATTCGGATGTCACATACCTGGTGGACGAGTCTTACCTCTCTTACGGCCCTGGTTCGAGAACCCCTGGTAGTGTAGACAGGGAGCTCTGGAGCACAGGGGGGCATGAGGGCCGGACTTGATCACTGGTGGTAGGTGAGGGTCCACAGGAGCTTGTGCTTGGCAGAAGGATGGTGGTGCAATCCAGGTCGGTAACTGGCTGGTGGTGCGGTACAGGAGGAGCAGGCAGGCGGATGGTCGGGTGCAGGCAGGGTTGGCAATGTGCGGGCAGCAGAGGTACAAGAGAATCAGGCAGGAGAATAGCCGTAGACAGGCCGGGGGTCAGAGCAGGCAGAAAGCAACAAGTCCAAGTAAAGCCGGGGTCAAAAACACAGGAAAGTCTTCTCAGAGTAAACACAGGGGTCACAAAGCACCGGAACGCTGTAGAATGGACAGCACCGAGTGCAGGGTGCTAGCAGCCTAAATACCTGTCTTTGGCGCCATTGCTGGAGCACACGCGCTGGAGCACACGCGCACAAGCCTGCGCACATGTCTGTCAATGGTCCTGGATGGTTCCTTACATTGCCCCCCCCAAGTGGCAGCCTCCGGATGCCCAACCGGGCTCTTTTTGCCAGGTTTCTTCTCCAGAAGGCCCCAATTTACTCTCTGCTCCCAAGAGCTCTCTTCAGGCCCGTAGCCTTTGCATTTCACCAGGAATTGGATGTTTCCTCCTCTTCTTTTACAGTCGAGGATAGTTTCTACCTCAAACTACTCCTCTCCGTCCACCAAGACCGGTTCTGGCGGGGCTGTACTGCGCCCAGGGAAGAGGTCCTTGACCACAGGCTTGAGCAAGCTTACATGGAAGACTGGGTGGTTGCGAAGTGAAGGAGGTAGATCCAGCTCATAAACTACTTGGTTGATCTTTTTCTTAATTGGGAAAGGCCCGATGAACCTTGGCCCTCTCCGTTTGACCTTTAGACTGTGGGTGGTAGGCCGAGGAGAAGGCCAGGTCAATTCCCAGAGAGGAGCATAGGGCCTTCCAAAAAACGGGATGTGAATTGCACCCCTTGATCCAACGCTATATTAGCAGGGATTCCATGCAAACAGACCAATTCCCAAATGAAGACCTCTGCAGTTTCGGCAGCTGAGGGAGTGTCCTTTATAGTTATGAAGTGGGCCATCTTCGTGAGGCGGTCTACCACCACGAGAATGGTGTTGAAACCTGCAAATGGTGATAGCTCGACTATGAAGTCCATTGAAATCTGGGACCATGGTCGCTCTGGAATGGGTAGTGGGTTGAGTAGACCCCATGCCTTAAATTTTTCAGTTTTATCCTTGGCACAGACAGGACAAGCAGCCACATAGTCTTTGCAATCTTCCGTTAAGCAAGGCTACCAGAACGAGCGGGAAAGAAGTTCTGCAGTCTTGCACCCACCAAAGTGCCCGGCCATCTTGAGATCATGGCAGAGATCAAGTGCTGTTAAGCGTAGCTCCTGTGGAATGTAAAGTCGGTTACCACAGCCCGTCTTTTATTATGAGCCCGGAGTTCGGTGGTATGGGAAGACCGGCAAGGGATCACCTGATCCGGGTGAGAAGGTCTTCCTGGGTTAGCAGGAAGCTGTGAGCAGATAGGATTGTGTCTGGAGGGGAGTGATCTTCAGAGAGATGGAACATTCTGAACAGAGCATCCAGCTTTACATTCTTGCCCCCCGGTCAATAAACAATGTGCAACTGGAATTGTGAGAAGAACAATGTCCACCTTGCTTGTCGAGGTTTGAGCCTATTGGCCGTCCGTAGGTACTCCAAGTTTTTGTGGTCTGTAAAGACCAAGATAGGATGTGAGGCACCGGTACCGCCACTCCTCCAGGGCTGATTTGATTGCCAGTAGTTCCCTGTCACCCACATCGTAGTTTCTCTCTGGTGGTGAAAGTTTCCTGGAGAAGAAAGCGATGGGGTGTAGTGAGGCTTTTGGGCCTCGTCTCTGTGAGAGGACTGCTCCTACCGCTGTTTCTGAGGCATCCACTTCGAGGGTATAGGGCAGAGCAGTCAGGGTGCTTGAGTATGGGAGCCGAAGTGAACAGTTTTTTGATCTTGGAGAAGGCCTCTTGGGCTTCAGGAGTCCAGCGGAAGCATCAGTCTTGCTTAGCCAGCTGGGCTATGGGCATGATGATGGCCGAGAACCCCCCCAATGAATTTAGGATAGAAATTTGCGAAGCCGACAAAGCGATGGACTCCTTTCTTGTCGACTGGTGCTGGCCAGTCCAGGATGGCTGAGACCTTCTGTGGGTCCATGGTAATTCCAGAGGTGGTGATTAGAGTTGAGCGGACACCTGGATGTTTGCGTTCGGCGGGTTCGGCCGAACTTCGTGAAAAATTTCGGGTTCGGTACCAAACTTGACCCCGGACCCCGAACCCCATTGAAATCAATGGGACCCAAACTTTTCGGCACAAAAATGGCTGTAAAAAAGTCCTGGAAAGTGATAGAGGGCTGCAAAAGGAAGTAAAATTGGGGTAAGAGTAGGACAAGTGCCCTACAAAAAAATGGGGATAAGGAAAATAACTTAAAATCAAATAAAAAAGATAACAATGGGAAGGGGGGGTGGATGTGGAGTAGGAGCCTAGAGTTTGACTAGGCTGTGACCGTGGCAGTGTAAGTGGAAGTGGCGGTGGTGGAGGAGGAGGAGGTAGCCAACACTTTTTGTTGTTTGTTTTTTTATTCTAATTGGGGTAGCCCCCAAAATATTGAGGCATATTCAAAAAAACGTATACCAATGGCTGTGTGAGGCCGGTCTAAATGTCTATTCTGCACACGGTAAAGACAAGTCTTGTGGGATCCATGCCTGGTTCATTTTAATAAACGTTAGCTTGTCCACGTTGACTGTGGACAGGCGGCTGCGCTTGTCTGTGATAACGCCCACTGCCGTGCTAAACACACGTTCAGACAATACACTGGCTGCAGGGCAGGCCAGCACCTCCAAGGCATAAAGGGCAAGCCCAGGCCATGTGCCCAATTTGGAGACCCAGAAGTTGAATGGGGCAGACCCATCAGTCAGTACATGTAGGCGTGTGCACACATACTGTTCCACCATGTTGCTGAAATGCTGCCTCCTGCTAAGACGTTGCCTATCAGCTGGTGGTGCCTTTTTGTTGTGGCGGGCTGCTGACAAAGCTTTGCCACATTTCAGCCATGCTAACCCTGCCTTCTGAGGTGCTGGCGGTGCCACAGCTGCGTTGGCGGCCTCTTCCTCCTCCTCCTCTGCCTTCGCCTTGTGCTTCCACTGAACTCCCGGTGTCATTTGGGAATGCCCTCAGCAGCGCGTCTATCAGTGTGCGCTTGTAGTCGCGCATCTTCCTCTCACGCTCCAGTGAGGGAATTAAGGACGGCACGTTGTCCTTGTAACGGGGATCCAGCAGGGTTGCCACCCAGTAATCGGCACAAGTTACAATGTGGGAAACTTGGCTGTCGTTGCACGGGCACTGCAGCATGTAGTCGCTCATGTGTGCCAGGCTGCCCAGAGGCAAAGACAAGCTGTCCTCTGTGGGAGGTGTTGTACCATCTGTGTCCTCTGTATCCCCCCAGCCACGCTAAAGTGATGCCCACGAGCTGCGTTGGGTGCCACCCTGCTGCGGTTCCTCCTCCTCCTAATCATCTTCCTCGCCCTCCTCATCCTCCAGAACTGTGCCCTGGCTTGAATATTTTTTAACTGGCCTATGCTGGTGCAGGAACCCACCCCCTGAGCCACTTGTGAATGACTGGCCTGATAAGCGTGGAAATGACACCTCTTTCTCCTCCTCCTCCTCATCCTCCTGTGCAACATCCTCTTCCATCATTGCCCGAAGTGTTTTTTCAAGGAGACATAGAAGTGGGATAGTAACGCTGAGAACAGCGTCATCGGCACTGGCCATGTTGGTGAAGTACTCGAAACACCGCAACACGGTACACAGGTCTCACATGGAGGCCCACTCGTTGGTGGTGAAGTGTTGCTGTTCCGCAGAGCGACTGACCCGTGTGTGCTGCCGCTGAAACTCCACTATTGCCTGCTGCTGCTTGCACAGTCTCTCCAGCATGTGCAAGGTGGAGTTCAACCTTGTGGGCACGTCGCATAGGAGGCGGTGAGAGGGAAGGCCGAAGTTCCTCAGCGCAGACAGGCGAGCAGCAGCAGGGTGAGAATGCTGAAAGCGCGCACAGACGGCCCACATTTTATGCAGCAGCTCTGACATATCCGGGTAGTTTTTTAGAAATTTCTGTACCACCAAATTCAGCACATGCGCCAGGCAAGGGATGTGCATCAAACCGGCTAGGCCCAGAGCCGCTACGAGATTTTGCCCATTGTCGCACACCACCAGGCCGGGCTTGAGGCTCAGTGGGAACAACCACTCATCGGTCTGTTGTTCAATGCCCATCCACAGCTCCTGCGCAGTGTGGGGTTTATCCCCTAAACATATACGTTTTAAAATAGCCTGCTGTCGTTTCCCCCTGGATGTGCTGAAGTTGGTGGTGAAGGTGTTACGCTAAGCGGATGAGGAGGTGGTAGAGGAGGAGGAAGCGCAGTAGGAGGAGGAGGCAACAGACCCGGATCGGCCAAACTACGTGTAGGGAACGGACCGCGTACACGACTTAAACCACCATGTCTTTAAAGATTTTTTGATGGGCCTATACAGTCTCGACGACGTATTTTACACCCGGCAGACACGCGCGAAAGTCGTAAGAGTGGGACGACGACGAGCGGACAGACGCGACT
>BLSH010346840.1:1087714-1097936 GCA_018402905.1 Glandirana rugosa | reverse complement strand
TACGTTGTCCCGTCGGTTAGTTGTTCGCAAAGTGACCAAACGGGAATCTTCGGTAGTGTCGGTACGGATGATTACCGTACCGACACTAACCGGTCACGTGGTACAATGGGTCGGAGAAATATTCGACCTCAGTGAACTACGACGTCAGTGTACGAGAGAATCTGAGACTGATCATATCCCTCTCCTTCGACGGTCGCAAAAACACTCCCTGTCTAACGTCTGTAAAATTGTAGACTTGGACGTAGGACTCTAATGATGATGACAACGAGACTCCCTGTCTAACGTCTTTAAACTCTAAAGTGTATGACGACGAAACTCACTCTCTAACGTCTAGTTTGGGACGTATTGTGTTGCTAGCAATGCTAGCATGTGTTGCTAGTCTAACACCCTCATTAAACTCTAAAGTGTATGACGACGAAAAGAACCTCTCCCTTTAGAACTAGGAGATGATTTTTGAACAATAATCTGTCCCTCTAAACAGAAGCCTCTACCTAGTGCAGTCAGATCATTGTGTAATGCAGGGTTTGATCTGCAATCTGTCACTCAAAGCAGCAGTATGTGAAATCTCAAATTACTCCCACAATCTGATCGTTGTGTACGATCGTAACGATCGTTGTGTTATGCAGGGTTTGATCTGCAATCTCTCACTCAAAGCAGCAGTATGTGAAATCTCAAATTTCTGCAATCTGTCCCTCAGAGCAACAGTAGTAGTAATCTCAGGATGCAGGTTCAGATGTTAAAATGTCTGCAATCTGTCCCTCACAAAAACGCTGGCAGCTTCCTCTCCCTATACTAGTCAGAGTCTAAGAGAGCATGTGACTGCAGCATCAAGTGACTCCAGCTTATAAAGAGGCTGGGTAACATGGTGCACTGGCCAATCACAGCCATGCCATTAGTAGGCATGGCTGTGATGGCTTCTAAGGGCAAACCAGTGAAACGCTTGTTGATTGGCTGCCCTGTTGCATGACTTGGGGCTCAGACTGCTTGGCTAATTTACAAGGGGCTGAGGTGAAAGACAGATGGCCATGGGGTTCAGGTGCCAACTCTGAGCTTTCATCAAGGGACCGGGAGGGAGACAATGTGAAGGAACTGGAGGCATTGTCAGCCACCCAATCTACTATCGCCTGTACTTTTTCTGGCCTCACCATCCATTGAGCGGCATTCGGGCCTACCATATAACGTTGAAGGTTATGTCGGCTACTAGCACCTGAGGAAGGTGTTTCACTTGTGCGTGTAGCTGGCACAGATCGACCACGTCCTCTCCTTCCAACAAGAGCTTCACCAACACCACCAACACCAGCAGCACCAGCAGCACCACGACCACGTCCCTTATTTGACACTCTCCTCATTCTGCCCGCAAATGTACTATGTAGCACGATTTATTAATACAAAAAAAATGAATAATACATTCTTCTTCTTTTTTTTTGGAAAACAGCAATGTAGACGCACTTTTTATTTTTGTGCAAGAAATGCACCACTCACACCAACAGCAGGAACCTCTCCCTATAGAACTAGGAAATGATTATAGAACAATAATCTGTCCCTCACAGGAGCAGCAGGAACCTTTCTAGAACAATAATCTGTCCCTTACAGCACCAGCAGGAACCTCTCCCTATAGAACTAGGAGAGGATTATAGAACAATAATCTGTCCCTTACAGGAGCAGCAGGAACCTCTCCCCATAGCACTAGGAGACAATTTTAGAACAATAATCTGTCCTTTACAGCAACAGCAGGAACCTGACCCTATAGCAGTAGGCGATTATTTTAGAACAATAATCTGTCCCTTACAGGAGCAGCAGGAACCTCTGCCTATAGAACTAGGAAACAATTTTAGAACAATAATCTGTCCCTTACAGCACCAGCAGGAACCTCTCCCTATAGAACTAGAAGATGATTATAGAACAATAATCTGTCCCTTACAGCAACAGCAGGAACCTGACCCTATAGCAGTAGGCAATGATTTTAGAACAATAATCTGTCCCTTACAGGAGTAGCAGGAACCTCTCCCTATAGAACTAGGAGACGATTTTAGGACAATAATCTGTCCCTTACAGCACCAGCAGGAACCTCTCCCTATAGAACTAGGAGATGATTATAGAACAATAATCTGTCCCTTACAGAAGCAGAAGGAACCTCTCCCTATAGCACTAGGAGACGATTTTAGAACAATAATCTGTCCCTTACAGCAACAGCAGGAACCTGACCGTATAGCAGTAGGCAATGATTTTAGAACAATAATCTGTCCCTTACAGGAGCAGCAGGAACCTCTCCCTATAGAACTAGGAGACGATTTTAGAACAATAATCTGTCCCTTAGAGCACCAGCAGGAACTTCTCCCTATAGAACTAGGAGATGATTATAGAACAACAATCTGTCCTTTACAGCAACAGCAGGAACCTGACCCTATAGCAGTAGGCGATTATTTTAGAACAATAATCTGTCCCTTACAGCAACAGCAGGAACCTGACCCTATGGCAGTAGGCGATGGTTTTAGAACAATAATCTTTCCCTTACAGCAACAGCAGGAACCTCTCCCTATAGCACTAGGAGATGGTTTTAGAACAATAATCTGTCCCTTACAGCACCAGCAGGAACCTCTCCCTATAGAACTAGGAGAGGATTATAGAACAATAATCTGTCCCTTACAGGAGCAACAGGAACCTCTCCCCATAGCACTAGGAGACGATTTTAGAACAATAATCTGTCCTTTACAGCAACAGCAGGAACCTGACCCTATAGCAGTAGGCGATTATTTTAGAACAATAATCTGTCCCTTACAGGAGCAGCAGGAACCTCTGCCTATAGAACTAGGAAACGATTTTAGAACAATAATCTGTCCCTTACAGCACCAGCAGGAACCTCTCCCTATAGAACTAGAAGATGATTATAGAACAATAATCTGTCCCTTACAGCAACAGCAGGAACCTGACCCTGTAGCAGTAGGCAATGATTTTAGAACAATAATCTGTCCCTTACAGCAACAGCAGGAACCTGACCCTATAGCAGTAGGCGATGATTTTAGAACAATAATCTGTCCCTTACAGCAACAGCAGGAACCTGACCCTATAGCAGTAGGCAATGATTTTAGAACAATAATCTGTCCCTTACAGGAGTAGCAGGAACCTCTCCCTATAGAACTAGGAGACGATTTTAGGACAATAATCTGTCCCTTACAGCACCAGCAGGAACCTCTCCCTATAGCACTAGGAGATGGTTTTAAAACAATAATCTGTCCCTTACAGCAAAAGCAGGAACCTGACCCTATAGAACTAGGAGATGACTTTAGAACAATAATCTGTCCCTCAAAGCAGTAGACTCTACCTAGTCCAGTATCAGATCATTCCGTAATGCAGGATGAGATGTTATTAGATCTGCAATCTGTCCCTAAAAGCAGGAGTAGTAAACTCTACCTAGTCCAGAATCAGATCGGTCTTTAATGCAGGATGAGATGTGCAATCTGTTCCTCAAAGCAGTATTTGTAGTAATCTCTACCTAGTCCAGAATCAGATCGTTTTGTAATGCAGGATGAGATCTGCAATCTGTCCCTCAAAGCAGTAGTAGTAGTAATCTCTACCTAGTCCAGAATCAGATCGTTCTGTAATGCAGGATGAGATGTTATTATATCTGCAATCTGTCCCTCACAGCGTCGGCAGCATCCTCTCCCTACACTAGCCTGAGAGCATGTGACATGCAGCACTACGTGACTCCAGCTTATACAGAGGCTGGGTCACATGATGCAATGGCCAATCACAGCCATGCCATTAGTAGGCATGGCTGTGATGGCTTCTAAGGGCAAACCAGTGAAACGCTTGTTGATTGGCTGCCCTGCAGCTATTCAACAGGCGGGATAAGATACCCAGACAAACTTTTTTCAAATGTCCTGGTTTGGGTCCGGGGTACGGACACCCCAAAGTTCAGTACGGACCTGAACTTTATAGTTCGGGTTCGCTCAACTCTAGTGGTGATGTTAAAGCCCAGAAAGGAGATGCTGGCGCACTCAAGGGCGCATTTTTCCGCTTTAGCGTACAGGCCATGTTGCCTGAGGCAGGGAAGCGCACATTTCACATGCCAGCGGTGCTCTTCCAGTGAGGGGGAGAAAATTAGAATATCGTCCAGATAGACAACAATGAACTGGTCTAAATAGTCCCGAAAGATGTCGTTCAACAAGTGCTGGAATGTAGCAGGGGCGATATTCATAGTGACCGAACCTAGTTCGGAATGCCGTTTTCCACTCATCCCCCTCATGGATGCACATAAGGTTGTATGTCCCGCAGAGGTCCAGCTTGGTGAAGACCGTGGTTGTTCCAAGCCTTTGAAAGAGTTCAGGGACCAGAGGCAGGGGGTACCGGTTCTTGACGGTGATCCGATTGAGATCCCGGTAATCTATGCAGGGCCTAAGGGAACGGTCCTTCTTCTCCACAAGGAATATTCCTGCTCCAGCTGGTGAGGTGGAGGGTCTGATAAACCCTTTCTTTAGATTTTTATCTAGGTATGACTTGAGGGCTGCTAACTCCACCTCGGACAAAGGAAAAATCTGACCAAATGGAACCTTAGTCCCTGGTAAGAGGTCAATCGGACAATCATAGGGCCTGTGCGGTGGGAGGACGTCAGCCCCCTTCTTACTAAACACGTCCAGGAAGTCGTGGTAGGGTGCTGGAACAGCCAGGCGGGCCTTTTGTTCCAGAAGGCAATGAGCCCAAGCTTGGGGTTCTTCCAGAAGAAGGGAGATTACTAATTCCACCTTAGTAGCCTCCATTGAGAAAGTCCGCGGCTGAAGGGCAAAGTATAGCGCGCAGGAATTACGGAAGTCCTAGAGCTTTCTGCGTTCCCCTGCAAACCGCTCAGGCAAAGGCATCCTTGGGCTCAGTTGGCAAGGTCAAAATGGTGCGTGGGGCAGACTGGCTGGGGCTGGCATGGAAAGCTCCTGTACTCTTCCTTCCAGACGGGTGTACCCTTCCTGCAGGTTCTTTACAGCTTGGGTTAATCCTGCAAGGTAACACAAGGTGCACATAGGTCATCCATGGGAGAGGTCCCCTGCGCAGACTCGGACATGGCTGTCCGTTACTGTCACGTTACTGTCACGTACCTGGTGGTCGAGTATGACTTATGCAGGGGAGAACCTCTCTTATGGCCCTGGTTTGAGAACCCCTGGTAGTGTAGACAGGGAGCTCTGGAGCACAGGGGGGCATGATGGCTGGACTTGATCACTGTGGTAGGTGAGGGTCCAATGAAGCTCGTGCTTGGCAGAAGGATGGTGGTGCAATCTGGGTTGGTAACTGGCTGGTGGTGCGGTACAGGAGGAGCAGGCAGGTGCATGGTTGGTTGCAGGCAGGGTTGGCAACGTGCAGGCAGCAGAGGTACAAGAGGATCAGGCAGGAGAATAGTCGTAGACAGGCTGGGGGTCAGGCAGGCAGAAAGCAACAAGTCCAAGTAAAGCCGGGGACAAAAACACAGGAAAGTCTTCTCAGAGTAAACACAGGGGTCACAAAGCACCGGAACGCTGTAGAAGGGACAGCACCAAGTGCAGAGTGCTAGCACCTTAAATGGCCATCTTTGGCACCATTGCCAGCGTGCACGCGTGCATAGGCTTGCGCAAACGCTATGTGCGCCCGCACATAGGTCTGCCAATAAAATGGCTCCTTACAATGGACCAGGTTGTATGCCCCACACAGGTCAAGTTTAGTAAAAATGGTGGCGGACCCCAGCCTTTGAAATAGTTCTGGTACCAGGGGTAAGGGGTAATGGTTTTTGACCGTAAATCGGTTGAGCTCCCGGTAGTCGATGCAGGGGTGCAAGGAGTGAGCTTTTTTCTCCACAAAGAATATGCCAGCCCCTGCAGGGGACGTGGAAGGTCGGATGAACCCCTTTTCTAGATTTTCATCCAGATAGGCCTTGAGGGTTGCCAACTCAGGTAGAGGGTAGATCCTCCCAAAGGGCACTTCCGCTCCTGGCAAGAGCTCTACAGGACAGTCATATGGACGGTGAGGGGGGAGTTTCTCAGCCCTCTTCTTACTAAAGATGTCCAAATAACTGTGGTAAACTGAAGGGACAGACAGACGGGTTTCAGGATCAGAGTCCGACTCCAGACAGCCCAGGATGGGCGTGATTTCTTCAACCTGTTTTAGACAATGCTGACGGCGGTACTGGGATTGGAACTTGACGGTCCCGATGGCCCAATCTATACTAGGGCTGTGCGCCCGGAGCCAGGGCAGGCCTAAGATGATGGGGAACAGAGGGGATGCTATAGCATCAAGAAGAAGCAGCTCCTGGTAGCCTTCAGCCGTGGTGGCAGGTAGAGGAGCGGTCTCATGGGTGACCATGCCAGATTTAATGGTGGATTTAATGGTGGATCCATCTGCCAGGCGGATGACGATTTTATGGGTCTTCGGCAGAAGGGGGATTTGATGGAGGGCTGCGAATGTCTCATCCACAAAGCAGCTACATGTTCAATCAATTATGGCTTGAACCTGGATAGTCCCTCCGGGGAGCTGCAGAGATCAAAGGTGAGATAGTGGACTTGGTAAAATAGGTAAATGACTAGTAGCGACTGGTGAACACTTACCGTGCTTGGCGGGACAGAATCTCACCATGTGTCCGGGTGCTCCACAGTATAGGCACAGGTTCAGCGAGAACCTCCATTGTCTCTCCTCAGGGGTGAGAGGGGCATAGAAGCCCTATCTGCATTGGCTCCGAGGTATCCGGAGGAGAGGAGGAGGAGGTTGGAGAGGCGAAGGGAGACAGTTTTGGGTAGCTAGGAACCGTGGTAGCATCCAGGTGGGCCACAGGGATCCTTGGGCTCTTTCGGCTCGATGCTCCCTGAGGCGCCGGTCGATCTGGATAGCCAGATTAATGAGTGCATCCAGAGTTGGAGGTACCCCCACACGGGCCAATTCATCCTTGAGGGATTCAGATAAGCCCAAACGGAATTGGTAGCAGAGTGCTGCATCGTTCCACGCTGTATCTGCACTCCACCACCTGAATTCCGCCACGTAGTCCTCAGCGGATCGGCGGCCCTGCTGGAGGGTGTGTAATGCAGCCTCCATAGTGGCCACCTGGTGGGAGTCCTCGTAGAGCCGAGCCATAGCTTGGAAAAACAGGGCCAGTGTGGAGATCTCTGGGGTTCGCTGCTCCCACAATCGGTGTGCCCAGGCCTGGTGCTCTTCCTGTAACAGGGATATAACAAGTCCCACCTTCGTAGCTTCCTGCAAGAAGGTATGGGGCTGGAGGCCAAAATACAGTTCGCAAGCGTTACGGAAGGCCTGGAACTTGCGGTGGTCCCCAGAAAACGTATTTGGCAGGGGAACCTTGGGTTCAGATGGTAAGGCCACGATGGTGCGACCTGCGGCCTGGCCACTCCCGGGTGCTGCAGGTACAGAGAGTTCCTGAACCCATTCTTCCAGCTGGGTATAGCCCTCCTGTAGTTTCTTGACCGCCTGTGTAAGGCCGGCAAGGTGGACACAGAGTTCATCCATAGCAGAGGGCGCTTCCTGCGCAGACTCAGACATGGCTGTCCATTGCTGTCACACACCTGGTGGTGGAGTCTGTCTTGTGCAGGAAGCAACCACTCTTACGGCCCCGGTTCGGGAACCCCTGGTAGAGCAGACAGAGGGTTCGGGAGCACAGGGGGGCACGAGGGTTGGACGGGTCCACTGTTGATGGTGTGAAAGGTCCAGTAGAGGCTCGTGCAGTAGTAGAGCAGTGATGCAGGCTGGGGTCGGCAACTGGCTGGCAAAGCGGTACAAAAGGAGTAGGCAGATGGGTCGTCAGGTGCAGGCAGGGTCATCAACAGGCAGGCAGCGAAGTACACAAGGATCAGGCAGAAGAGTTGTCGTGGGCAAGCTGGGGGTCGGTGCAGGCAGAGATCAATCAACGTCAGAGACAGGCAACAGGATATAAGGATACAAGTCACTCGAGAACACTCACACACTGTAGAATGGACAGCACTGACTGCTGGGTGTTGTCAGCTTAAATAGGGCCGTTTAGCGCCATTGCCAGCACGTGCGTGTGCACAGGTCCCGTTCCAGGCACAGATTCTTTTCCTAACAGGTGATCAGAAATGACGTAGAGGTGGTCAAATACCACCAAAAGAAAGCTCTATTTGTGGGGGAAAAAAGACGCAATTTTTGTTTGGTTACAACGTCGCACGACCGCGCAATTGTTAGTTAAAGAGACACAGTGCCAAATCGCAAAAAGTGCTCTGGTCCTAACGTGGGAAATCCTTACGGTCCTTAAGTGGTTAAAGTGCAACAATGAAAATGAAAAATTCCTTTAAATGTCATACCTGGGGGGGCCTTTTAATGTGCCTGTAAAGTAGCGCATTTGTAGCATATACAGAACATGCTACAGAAAAACGGACATTTCTAAAGAAAAAATCACATTTAAAATGTCTCACGGTTACAATTGCTGGCACCCAGCTATTAAAAAAAAAAAATGGAAAAAAAAACGTTGTGGGGGTCCCCCCAAAATCCAGACCAGACACTTATCTGAGCATGCACCCCAAAGCATCTTGTCCCCATGTTCATGGGAACAAGGGCCTCTTCCCGACAACCCTGGGCTATGGCTGTCGAGGACTGCGGGTGGGGGCTTATCAGAATATGGAAGCCCCCCTTTAACAAGGGGGCCCCCAGATCCCGCCCCCCATGTTAATGGGTATAGGGTACCCGTTCCCATTCACCAAAAAAAGTGACGGACCCGAAAAATAGAAAAAAATGAAAAAATGTTCTTACACTTTGACACTTTTTTGGTGAATGGGTAGGGGTACGATGTACTCGATACCCATTCACATGGGCTTCCAGATTCCGATAAGCCCCCCCCACAGACCGTGTCCACCACAGCCCAGCTTTGGGGTGGGGGGGCGCAGAGCCGTTTTTAATTTTTTTTTAATAGCCGGGTGCCAGCAATTGTAACCCGGGAGTCATTTTGAATGGGATTTTTTATTTAGAAAAACATTAGGACAAGGTGCTTTGGGGGGGGAGTGTCCCCTATGCCCCAAAGCACCCACCCCCCATGTTGAGGGCATATGTGGCCTGGTATGGTTCAGGGGGGTGGCGGGCGCTTGCTCATCCCCCCCTTTTCCTGACCTGCCAGGCTGCTCGGATAAGGGTCTGGTATGGATTTTGGGGGGGGGGGGGGCACACGCCTTTTTATTTTTCAATTTTGCCGTGGGGACTGGTATGGACTGGGGGGGCCCCACGCCATTTTTTCTCTTTATTTTTCAATAGCCAGGTGCCGGCAATTCTAACCCTGAGTCATTTTAAATGTAGCATGTTCTGTATATATTACAAATGCGCCACTTTACAGGCACATTAAGGCACACATTAAGTGCCAGTACGATATTTAAAGGAATTTTTCATTTTAATTGTTCCACTTTAAACATCATTAACCACTTCAATACCAGGCACTTAGGACACTTCCCTACCAGACCAATTTTCAGCTTTCAGTGCTGTTGCGATTTGAATGAGAATTGCGCGGTCGAGCGACGCTGCAGGGATTGTCACGAACAACATGAACACGGGTGGGGACGGTGGATATTCACGGGTGGACACGGGTGGGCACAGTGGATAGTCACGGGTGGGTACAGTGGATAGTCACGGGTGGACACGGTGGATTTTCACGGGTGGACACGGTGGATTTTCACGGGGGACAGTCACGGGTAGTCACGGGTCACGGTGAATAGTCACGGCGGATACTCACAGGTAGTCACGGCGTATAATCACGGTGCATAGTCACGGGCATTCACAACGAACAGTCACGGCGGGTAGTCACGACATATACACGGGGTAGTAGTCACGTTGGAATAGTCACGGTGGAGTAGTCACGGTTAGACATGACGGAGTAGTCACGGGCAGCCACATCGGAGTAGTCACGGGTAGTCACATCGGTGTAGTCACGGGGAGTCACTTCCTCTTTTACATGAAATATGTTTGAAAACACTGTCTTTGTTTCTTTTTACAACAAAAAAAGTTTTAAAAGCCAGAAAAAAAAAAGATATCGCGTTTTTTATTTTTGGCGTCCCCACTAGTTTATGGTGGTTTTCTTTCGAGTTAAACACCCTTGTTTTACTGTTTTTCAAACAAACCCACGTCGCAGCGAGCTGGCGCGTTAAGAGTAAGTTTAGCGTTGTCGTGACTTTCGACTTTTAACCAGACCATCCCTTCACAGGATTCACGGACCATAACTTCACCAATTACTACAAATTTCACCTTGTTAATTTTACTTTTT
>BLSH010346840.1:1077068-1087704 GCA_018402905.1 Glandirana rugosa | reverse complement strand
CGGTGGTCCCTCGGGGGGGGGTGGCCTGTCGTGTGGGTCCGGCGGGTCCTGGTGGCACTGGGCACTGATGGGCACTGACAGGGGGCACTTTTAGGTGGCACAGGTGGGCACTTTTAGGTGGCACAGGTGGGCACTGATAGGTGACATGGGTGGGCACTGATAGGTGACACGGGTGGGCACAGGTGGGCACTTATAGGTGGCAGGGGTGGGCACAAGTACAACAAGCACTGTTAGGGATGGCACTGGCAGGCATCATACATGGGCACAGTGCCATCCCTACAGTGCACAATAATGCCCTTACCTGGTGGTCTAGTGGGGGCTCCCTGGTGGTCCTGGGCGGCCTCTGATTTAATTCCCTGGTGGTCCTGGGCGGCCTGGGTGTGCTGTCCGGTGGGGGGGGGCTCCCTGGTGGCCCTGATCCGGCTCCCTGGTGGTCCAGTGGGGTGATCCTGAGGGTGGCTGCGCTGATAAATGTTCAGCGCAGCCCCCCCTGTCAGGAGAGCAGCCGATCGGGCTCTCCGCTGCTCAGGTCTGCAGACCTGAGCAGAGGAAAAGCCGATCAACGGCTCTTCCTATTTACACTGTGATCAGCCGTAATTGGTCACGGCTGATCACATGGTAAAAGGCTTTGGATCGAAGACTTTTACATCAGTCGGTAATGCGGTGGGTCAGCCTGACCCACGGCACCACCGATCGCCGCGATGCGCGCCCCCAGGGGCGCGCGATCGCAAATTATCCTGAGGACGTCAATAGACGTCCAGTCAGGATAATGAACCCCCCGCCCGGACGTCATTTGTCAATGCGCCGGGCGGGAAGTGGTTAAAATCCCTGCTCCTAAAAAAACTATCTTTTTTTAAAAAATTTTTTTTATTGATACATGTCCCCCAGGGCAGTATTCAGACCCCCATACCCCTTTTAATTACTTGCATATAAGCCTTCAAAATGCACACTTTTGATTTTTCACGTTTGGCTCCCATAGACTTCAATGGGGTTTGCTGTTCAGGTTAGAACATTTCCCCTGTTTGGGGGTTCTGCTGCAAACTAAACAGGGCTGTGTTCTGCCCATCCCTATTTGGCCCTGTGAAACACTTTATTTGAAGATAGATAGTGCATTTTATATACAGTACAACTATATAAATCAGACCAAAATGAGGGACAATTGCGATGGAAAGAAGGACAGAGGGACTTTGTTCCTTCTGTGGTTCCAGGTATGTCATATTGGGGAAAATTGGCTGAAGTCCAAGTATGAGTCTGACAGGATGTTATAAAGTATAGAGTGGACATGTTGAGTGAGGGTCTTGTGTCTGCATATGGCTCCAAATGTAGTGAAAGGATCACTAAGCTCCCAAGCCCTGAGATACTAGAAGGTCAGAGTATGCACAAACTCCATGTCTGGTCACAGTCTGTTTTGGAGTGTTTTACCTCTCTGAGTTTACAGCACCGGACTTGTTCTATCCAAGTGATGAAGGACTCAATGTATTGTTTGAGGTGAGAGAGGCACAGGCTGCTTGTTCTGGGTCATGGTGCCAGCTGAGGGCATCCAGATGTTAGCGTGCTGTATAGGAACTGGTAGCTGAGATCAGTGTAGCTGGACCCAAAGGCTAAAGATTCCAATACCCCATGTGGTCTTTTAGTGCTTAGAGTTTCAGTGACACCCTTTAGAGGTTAACTTAAGTTATTTAAGATGCAATCTTTCAGCATGCATTGTATAAAGCCTGAAGAAGGGTTTCAAGGCATACCAAAAGCTTGCATCCGTAATAACTTAAAAGGTAACTCCACTTTCATAGGAAAAAAGTAGCAAATAAAAATAGTGTATACAATTGTGACACAAGTCATATTGTAACTGAATGTTATTAAAAATTACCTTTCCTTATCTTTTCAATCTGCAGAGCTGTAATTTTCTGTAAAATGCAATGCAAGATGCAAAAATGAAGGGGTTATGTACACAACACCCCCCCCCCCCCCCCAAGATATGTAACTCTCTGCTTGAGTGATTGGCTTACTGATTGTCCCAGGTAAAGGGATGCAGACCCTACTGCTTTCCTCATTCGAGCCCTGCAGATGCAGCAGCTGATTGATAATTTTAAAATCACTTGCAAGCAGAATGACTCTGCAAATGGACACAGACAAACAGCTATTTTTCAAAATAACAAAAAGTAGGAATCTGCATCAGCATTTGTTAAAATCCCTGCAATGTAAATTGTTCACCCAGAGGGGAATGTTTTTTTCTCAACAAAAGTTGAGTTACTTTTTAAGTTAGCCAATAAAGGATAGCACTTAAACTCTAAGCACTAAAAGGCCACATGGGGTATTGGAACTTAAGCTCAGAACCTATACCCCATGTTTAATACAATTAAAAAAAAAACAACATGCATAAAACATTATTAGATGAGGAGATACAAAACACTACAAATTGCTGGAATAAAACTGCATATACTCTGCTACAGAGTATACTTATATTTTGCAAATAAATAATGTTTCTTCAAAAATTTAGGCCAATGCTGATTGCTGATGTACTGACTGCCCATCACATTTCTTGAGGCTCTAACATGCCAGAACAGTACAAATACCCCACAAATTACCCATTTTGGAAAGCAGACAGCCCAAGGTATTTAGTAAGAGGCATAGTGAGTTTTTGTCATTTTCCTCCAATTCTTTGGAAAATGAAAAAAATTTTATTTTTTTCTTTCATAACATTTTCATATTAACAATGTCATATTAACAAGTTATTTCTCACACACAGCAGAAGCATACTTGCAATGTCACCCCAAAGCACATTCTTCTACTCCTGGTGTGACACTTTTTCACAGCCTGGCCACATAGAGGTGCCCGACATCCAAGTAGCACCTTGGTGTTCTAGGGGCATAAATTACACTTAATTTCCTGACAACGTATCACATTTTTGAATGCTTTGGAGCACCAAGACAGTGGAAACACCCACAAAATTACCCAATTTCGGAAAGCAAACACCGCAATGTATTTTCTAAGAGGCAACGAGTCATTTGAACATGTCTTTTTTACCACAAGTTTTTGGAAAATG
The DNA here is from genome assembly GCA_018402905.1 of Glandirana rugosa. Classification (NCBI taxonomy): domain Eukaryota; kingdom Metazoa; phylum Chordata; class Amphibia; order Anura; family Ranidae; genus Glandirana; species Glandirana rugosa. Next base: position 1,084,664 of record BLSH010346840.1, on the reverse strand, counting down.
TGGGAAAAAAAATTAAAATTAATATTTTTAACACAAAGTTGTCAATCGCCTCTGGGAGCTTAGTCATGGGGATAGAGAATTCATGAGCATGGGGAGTATTTAAGCATCATTGGTAGTCACTCGTTAGGTGTGGAGAGATAGCAGGTGTGTATGATTCCTGTTGTTGATATTAGTGTGAAGGAATAGGTCCATCAGTGTAATTAGACCTGAAATGCTACTCTCTATGCAGTGCATAATGTTGTGGTGCTAATAGAATGTGTGAGCGCTAATACTCCCGATAAGACTAATAAGCTAAAGAACAAAAACAGAATACTTTATTAGTGTATGTGTGAGTTAAAAAATGTATATATTTTTTATATATTTATTTTTTATGAGTTATGCATAATTTAACTATGAATGCAAAAAAAGAATTGAAGATGTTTTGTTTTTGTTATTGGCTATAATACCATGTAGACAAAATAGGGGAAATTAATTCCCCAAAAATTCCAAAGGACACTCAAAATTATACAGACATGGGTTTTTGTTACTGCTATACATTAAAATATATTAAATATGTTGATGTATATACGTACAGACTTTCAAATCTAGGCTTTGCGGATGGCAGGAGTAAGTCAGTATGTCAATATAGTGATGGTTGTGGCACAACTAAAGAGACACTCATTCATAGTAGTGAGTATGTCCCACTCATGATTTAAACCTTTAGGAATTCTCGAATCCATCCTAAAGATTCAATAGACCTCTCCTTTACAAAGGAGGGCGAACTGATCCCCACCACGAGTAGAGCAATTGACTTTTTCGATTATTTGGACTGTAAGGGTTTGTATATAGCGATGATGGTATCGGTTGAAATGTTTTGCTATATTCATTTTTTTGCTGTTGTTGGTTTGGTGCCGGTGGAGTGGACATACTAGCACCAATGGCAGGAACCACAAGCTTTGGTTCCCCAAAAGCCCGTGGGTCTGGTGTAGAGAGATTTAAAGTTACTGGAAACCAGTTTATCCCCAATATAAGGAGCCCTTCTATAGGTAAAAAAGAGGGGGGGGGGGGGCAGAGTGAATGATCTTAGCTATGTTAGAGTCTGCTTGCACTAGATGCCAATATTTGGACACAAAGTTCTTAATAAGATCGTGCTGAGAGTTGAAGTTTGTGATTATTCTCAGGGGTTGTCCTGTAATATTTTTTTTCTCTTGGGGTCCCTGAACAGAAGTTGTGCACGAGATTGCTTGAACGCCCTATTGTAGGCCTTCTGGAGACATGATTTGGAGTATCCCCTATCATCACCACAATTGTGCCTCAATCTAAGATATTGGGAATAAGGGATGTTGCACAGTAGGGGTTGAGGGTGAAAACTTTCAGCCCTTAAAATGGTGTTGCCAGCCAATCGTTTATGATAGAGGTCACTTACTAGTACACCATTAGGGCAATCTCTATGGTGACATCCAAGAAGATGACTATCTGTCTATAATGTGCAATGGTGAAGGTGAGATTGCAGTCAAGTTCATGGTAGAGAGACATTCATCAAGTTAGTCTGGGGGACCACCCCACAGGAGGAAAGCATCGTAAATATAGCGTAACCATAAAATAATGTGTTTGGAAAACCTAAAAAATCTGTCAGAAAACAAAAAATGACATTCCCACTCCCCCAGGTACAGATTGACGTAGGATGGGGCACAGCAGGTCCCCATCGCTACGCCCTGCACCTGGAGGAAGTGGAAACCGTCAAAAATGAACATATTGTTGAACAAGATGAAACGAAGTCGCTCCAGAACAAAGTCAAACAGAGCTTCAGAGTGGCTATTGCTCTAAGCAAAGACGTTTTTATGACATTAAAGCCCTTGTTGTAAGGTATCAAGCAATATAGTGCTTCTACATCAACAGTCACTAGTATAGTTTGGGAAGGGATGCTCAAGCCTTCAATGGCTTTGAGGAAATGCAAAGTATCTTTTACATAAGATGGTAAAGTGACCACAAAGGGTCTCAAAAAGCTGTCAATCCATTTGTCAGCGTTTTCTGTGATAGTCGCATTGCCCGAGATGGGTCTTCCGGGGTGGATCTATTAGAGATTTGTGTACCGTGGGGAGAGCATAAAAACTGGCATTTGTGGATGCAGGTTATTGATGTACTTATATGTTTGGGTGGAAATAAGTCCATTGCTAAGACCAGCATTAACAAGGGAGTAGAAACGCATGTTGGATCGATTGACCCAAGCTGGGGAAAGAATTTTTACCATTCTTGATTGTGAAGAATTCTAAGGCACTTTGATATGTAGTGTTCACTGTCAATTACAACAGTATTACCCCCTTGTCTGCTGGCTTGATTACTATGGACCGATTTGCAGCCAGAGTGTTGAGAGCAAAAAGTTGTATAGGGGTGAGATTGGGGGAATTAAACAAAGATGGTGTAATGGATTCAATTGGTCTAGTGACGCATTGTAGAAACACAGCTACACGGCTGTCATAATTTATAGAAGGGAATTTTTTAGTACATTTAAATTTATTGAAAGTTGAAGTACCAGTTGAAATACAAGAGAAGCAAATAAAACATATAGAACATCACAACAAGTTCAGCTTCCACAGTAACCATGTCTACATCTTTGTCATAAACAAGATAAGAGACAGTGATGCAATGGTTGATACAATATTTGTAGTGTACAAACAGATCATGTTGAATAGAGTAGTATATGCTTTAAAGAGTCTTGTTTAGTAAGTAAAAGGCATGTTGACTACCTCCAGTATTATAAGGATGTTACTTTTATACCTTATGAAAACTTGTTTAAATGAACTATATCCTAATGTGGATGCTATATGCTCCCCTCCGTCCAAGATAAAGTCAAATATAAAGGGATTCGTAATGACTTTGGCTTAAACCTGGGGTAACACAATAGAATGACCCAAAGGTTTGCAGAGAAAGAAAAAGGAAAGGGAAAAGGGGGAAGGTGGCCCGATACACCAGGTCATAGGGTTCTGAGTTATGAGCAATAAGGTATGAGCTATGACAGGCTTCATGGACAATATGTGTCTCTTGGATATGTTATAAATTGTGTAAGGCAATCCTCGACAGTTCAATCTGAGTCCCTTGTGGGGTTGCATGTCGGATGCGAGGTAAGAGAGAGTGTAAATGAATGTGGATCAAAATTCACCTGCAGCTTAATCGCCCAAAGTCTTGGGAATACCTGAAAAGGTGCCATGCCGACCACATTTTAGGAAGGTTATCCAGCCTGTCTTGGCAATAGCAGTGGCCTCTTCCATGTTAAAGATGTTGTTAATATTATGTAGCCACTCCTTTATCGTTGGGGTGTGTGAGGATTTCCAGTGGATAGGAATCGGTGCTTTAGCTGCGTTTAAAAGGTGTCTAACCAAAGAGCGTTTATACTTGTAGAGTGGAAGGCAGCATTTAAGAGTTAGTGTCAGGTGGGTGTCTGTAATTTTTCAAATGAGCTCGCACACCTGGGCCCAAAAACAAGAAATTTTTGGACATTGCCACCAGATATGGTACATTGTCCCTTTAGCTTGTCCACACCTCCAGCAGAGGTCAGATGCGGAGGGGTACCATTTTTTGAATTTTTCCGGGGTGGCATACCACTGTGTGAGGAGTTTGTATGCGTTTGCTTGGAACCTAGTACTAATGGAACATTTATGTGCCATAATACATGCGTTTGACCATTGTTTGTCTGTTATAGGTATGTTTAAGGCAGATTCCCATTTTCCTTTGAAATTATCAGTGTAAGTTCCCATAGAGTAAGAATTTTGAATCAGTGAGTATGTAAAGGATGTTGTGTTCTTGAAGGCTTGTCCAGCCCAGCAGGTTTGTTCAAAGGGAGTGAGTTTTCTAGAACAATTAAGCTTTCTTGTTGGGTCTGTGATATAGCTATGAATTTGTCGGTATGTCCAGAATGATGGCAAGGGATGTGGGTCTTTAAATTGAAGGTTTGCAAGGGGGATTGACTTCCCTTTGGCAAAAAATTGCAAGGCTATTATTGGTTTTTCTATCTGGCCAAAGTGTATGTCGAACCAGGGGTTGTCTATTCCTGGCGAAAATTCAGGGTTTCCTCCTAACGGTGTTAATGGGCTAGGTGCGCTGGAGATGTTGTTTCTATCAATGGGTGATGTTTCAGTTCCCGTGGGCATTATTAGCTATATTGGTTTCAAGCTTCTCCCAAGCCTTGCAGTCTCCATGGCAATGCCAATCAACAATTCTAGTAAGGTGCAAGGCATGATAGTAGTTTTGAAAATTGGGTAGGCCCATGTCTCCCTTTTCTTTGTCCTTGTGATAAACTTATGCCTGATTCTAGGTGGCCTGTGTGCCCATACAAACTGTGTTTGTAAAGTTTTAAGTTTATGGAAAAAGCTGTCTGGAATTCCAATTGGTAGGGTATGAAACAGGTATAATAACTTTGGCAGGATGACCATTTTCATTATGGCCGCCCAGCCAAACCAGGAAAATATTGTTTTTTTCCAATTGCTGAGGTCCTTTGTGAACGTATTTAGTATCGTTAGAGCATTTCGCTCTAACGATAGAGCATCATCAAGCGTTGACATCACTTCCGGTCCGTCACAGTTGCTGATGTCACATCCGCCGGCTGGTTTTGAGGTGGATCGCACGCCAATTACAGCGCAATCGTCATATTTACACACTGTGTAGGTGATATTGCGCTAAGGCACAAAAGTAAAGGTTGTGAAAGCAGTGAGAATAAAGGCAAGCAGCTATACCTCAATCAAACTCATTGATAATCAGATAATGTAAAAAATTGATATAGCGCTCAAACCCTATTTGAAAGATAATAAACAGTCCCGTGGGTAATAAATCAATATATAAATAACTAAATTGATAAATGAGTTCGTGACAGTAAATTTTTTGTGAAACACAAGGTGTATGTATTCTTCAGTGAAGGTGATATGGTAGCATTGCTTTAGGACGCAGGTGAGATCCTCAAATAATGGTAAATTGGAGGCTTACCAGACACCTGATGGGTAAAGGCATTAAACCATCCCAAGGGGATCCAGGCAGTGGAAATCGTGTCACACTCCTCAGGGTGCTCCACGGTCGGAAGGGACGTCTTCACATCAGCTCCGGATCCTTGCAGGGTCCTCTATCCACCGGGATGGAACCTTCTTTCTACTGGGCGGTGCGTCACACAATCCTTGACGATGGAGTAGGTCTTACTTGTAAGATGGAGATAACGCGGAGATACCTCCCCGTGGTGTAAGTAGGTGGGGGATAAAGTTGACCAATGGTCCAAAAATGGATGAACAGCCGAGGGGGACGAGAAAAACTCGGAATAGTGTAAAACCCCAAACGATGAGGTATATTTATTAAATAACGATAAAATTCCTTCAGGTTCAAAAATCAGACAAGGTAATATGGGTATGTAACTTGTATGCAGCACTTCAAAGTATCAGGCTTCCCTACTTTGAAGTGCTGCATACAAGTTACATACCAATATTACCTTGTCTGATTTTTGAACCTGAAGGAATTTTATTGTTATTTAATAAATATACCTCATCGTTTGGGGTTTTACACTATTCCAAGTTTTTCTCGTCCCCCTCGGCTGTTCATCCATTTTTGGACCATTGGTCAACTTTATCCCCCACCTACTTACACCACGGGGAGGTATCTCCGCGTTATCTCCGTCTTACAAGTAAGACCTACTCCATCGTCAAGGATTGTGTGACGCACCTCCCAGTAGAAAGAAGGTTCCATCCCGGTGGATAGAGGACCCTGCAAGGATCCGGAGCTGATGTGAAGACGTCCCTTCCGACCGTGGAGCACCCTGAGGAGTGTGACGCGATTTCCACTGCCTGGATCCCCTTGGGATGGTTTAATGCCTTTACCCATCAGGTGTCTGGTAAGCCTCCAATTTACCATTATTTGAGGATCTCACCTGCGTCCTAAAGCGATGCTGCCATATCACCTTCCCTGAAGAATACATACACCTTCTGCTTCACAAAAAATTGACTGTCACAAACTCATTTATCAATTTAGTTATTTATATATTGATTTATTACCCACGGGACTGTAAATTATCTTTCAAATAGGGTTTGAGCGCTATATCAATTTTTTATATTTACACGCTGGTTTTCTGCTTATGTCTTGTAAGTAGCATTTTACGCGCAATAAAACTTGTTGTACTACAGTCTGCACTATGGAACTCTCTTTTATCTTCTGAGCTCTCTTGATCCATTTGCTGGTTATAAGTCAGGCCCATCTCTGCAGTCTATGCTTGATCAAGACCTCTATCCTCACTAGACCTTAGCCTTTATGATCTGCTGACTGAAAAGTAGTAGGTCCATTTGCTCTGGTGAGTGAGGGCACAAGAGGGTCACATTGGGCACTTGTCACCAAGAGCACAGTTTTGTGTGGAGCACTGAAGAGCACTTTATGCACATTGTCACTTTTATACAGATTTGGATACAGCTATTTTCTCATCACTTAATTTTGGACATTGTGGACTTTTATGTTATATGATTTGATATTACGATTTTTGTTTTTTATATTATCTGGGTTGGTGCTGTTTGCTGTAAAAATGTATTTTTGGGCAGGTATTTCCTGAGTGTGGCTGCCCCCAGTCCTTTTATGCACTTGTTGCTTCACAGCATTTTAATGTGCACACATATTTGTTTATTAATTTAGTTTCACACTTCCACAGCGCAGATTTTACAGTTTATACACGATTAGCCAATATCTTTACAAGCAATTTCAAGTCCAGGTTCAGTAGTGAAATAGGTCTATAACTGGCACAGTCATTTGGGTCCTTGCCTGGCTTGGGTAGAACTGTTATATGAGCTTGCAAAAATGAAGGGTGGCCTGCATTCGGGTCTGCCAGTGAGTTAAAGGTTAGCACCAATGTTTTTTTAAGTAGATCTGCATACATTTTGTAATATGGAGAGGAGAACCCATCTGGGCCCTTGACTTTTATTTGGTTTCAGATTTTTAATTGCCTCTAGGAGCTCTTCCTCCATTATGGGGTCATCTAAGATGGTAGCTTGTGTGCGATTGAGTGTTGGGAGGCGGCTTTGAGTTAGATATTCACGAATTATGGAAGCCCAATCTCCATTTAGTTCCTTTCGGTCTATGTTGCGGTGGGAGATTGTGCAAGTCAGTGTAGAACTTATGAAAGTGGCCAGCTATTTTTTCAGTGTCTTGGTCTATTATATGAAGGCAACATATGCAGCGCCATAAATAAGAGTGAGGTAGATAAAATATCAGTCCTTCAATTAATGATGGAATTCATACACTCTTGTATCAGCTATCCTTAAAACAACAACGTGTTAGAGGGTGGCGTTGTATCTGGCTTTCCTTGATTTACCTCTAACCCGAAGGTATTAAGCACTTATAGATTGAGTTTCGGCGGAGGGTTGTGAGTTAGCGTGTGTTCGATGGTAGAATCTACTGGGGTATTACCTCCTTCTCGAGGATCTCCGTTAATTTTTAGACTTTGGTTTATTTTCAGTTCCCGGGTCTACCCAAGAGGAGAGGTATAATGTTTTACATACGTCTAGATGAATTTTTTTGTAACCACGATTGGAAATTGAGTGACCGTCTGGGCTTACGTCCGGTGGGAAGTAAAAACGTTCGAGTATATTGTCAAGATGGGTT
>BLSH010346840.1:1051010-1065493 GCA_018402905.1 Glandirana rugosa | reverse complement strand
ATCCGTGTTTTTACCGACATTGTTTCAGGACCGTTCACGATCTCCCGACGTTTTCCTTCATTTTACCCCCATTCCCCCATTTTACTTCCTTTTGCAGCCCTCTAGCACTTGCCAGGACTTTGTTACAGCCATTTTTGTGCCTAAAAGTTCAGGTCCCCATTGACTTCAATGGGGTTCGGGGTCCGGGATAACGTTCGGGCAACGTTCGGTACCAAACCCGGACTTTTTTCCAAAGTTCGTTCGGACCCTCCGAACCCGAACATCCTGGTGTTCGCTCAACTCTATTCCTGATCCCTGGTATGTTAGTAGCAACTTTGGCTTCCACTTTTATCTCAATGCTTGTAATAAATCCCTTTTCCTGACAGACTCCATGGCAGCATACGTTTGGGTTAGCCCCGTCTCCACTCCTCCCCTATAGGACCCCACTCCCATAAATTCTTGCTCCGAGCCGGAGGCCGTGTTCCTTTTTTGTCCTCCTCCTAAGGACCGTGTTGTTTATTTGATTACCTGAAGTTTTTTCTCTCCGCCATCAAGACCGGCCAACAACGACCACTGGAAAGACAGGTCACCATACTCCGATAAGCCCTAGCTACTAGCGAGGTATGGAGTGGGCAGCTGGAAGAGCTGCTGGATACTCCGATAAGCCTTAGCTACTAGCAAGGTATGGAGTGGGCAATTGGAAGAGGCGCTGGAAGAGCTAGAAACCTAGCCACTGGCAGGTAAGCGGCGCAACGGTCAGACAGCCCAGCTACTAGCGGGTGGCCCTATCTGCCCCAAGTACGGTGTGATCAGCCTACCTGGTCCGGTTTGATCGTGGAAGCAGGATCGAATTGCAGTGATGTATACCTTTATATTACATATTCCATGGCAGCAGTGTGTGGTTGTCTGTTTTCTTCCCTGTCTCTAGGGTTTTCCAGTCTATGGCCGCTGGAGCGCATTTGCGTTCCAAGCCGCTGCTTTCTCTTCCGGCCAGGTGTCCCTAGGTAACTCCTGACCAGGGACCCAGTGCATGCGCACTGTGGGCGGCGGTGGCATCATTTCAGTGGAGAAATTCAATCAGCGGTCAGTACTGTTGATATAGGGATTTCTCTGTGGCCAGCTTTCAGCAGTGTTCCCTAAATGCTGTGTGCAGTCATCTCAGGTATATGCTTTGCATTAACTTCCTGGTAAGCTGCCTGTGTAATCCTGCTATGCCTTGATCAGCTGGGCAGGTTGTCTGGCTGTGCAGTTTTGCACGGTGGATGTTTCACTGCCCCCCCCCTGGTGGCCAGCCCTTGTGCAGCAAGTATGAGAGGGGGGTTTAACCCTTTCCTTTCCTTGCTGACCTGGGTACTCTTTTCGAGTTTAACCTTTCCTTTCTATCCTATTTTGTTTTCTTTATTTTTCCTTCTAGGTCAAAGTAGCAAGATACGGCACAAGTTGATAAAGACCTCATTAGGTCACAACATTCCTCTTCCAAATGTATTTGGCATAGGGCTCTGTCAAGGCCCAGCCTTCATAGTAGAAGCTATGTATCCCCCTTCACGCACCCACCGCTATGTCAGCTGTTCCAAGAAGGGAGCCTACTGGGGATGCGGGACTCCGGTCTCAGAGGGTAAGTCTCTGCATGAGCTATGCTAAAGCCCAGGTGGTTGGAGAAGGGGATAGTGATTTCCAACAGATGGAATCTCTGATGAGGCATGTGGTGCAAAGATCCCTTAAAGAGTGAAATGTGAGCCACATTAAGATTTCAATAGCCATTGCGGCATGTTCTCCCGCTAGGATGGCCAGGAAGAACGGGAACTGTCCCATCAAGCCATCCATCTATAAAGACCTCCAACAGTGGGGCAGAGGGAGATAAGTCTCTTTACCCTGATAACGCCTTTTGTTAAGACAATGAAGGGTGTATTTACACTAATAGAACCTGTGAAGTCCCCTGCAAAGTAAGAGGAAGTTCTGTAAGCACCTTGGGCTCCGTTTTTCTCCAGTGCAACTTGTCATGCATTCCAATCTATGCGACTTAAAGTTGCAGCAACTCTGAAAAGGTTCCTGCACTACTTCGGTGCGACTTTTGTTGCAGCTCTGATCCAGAGACTGTAAGGTTGGATCGGGGGCTGCACTTAGTCGCACTCCCGAGTCGGTGCGACTTTGGGGTCACAATAGTGGAGATGTAACCTCAGAGAGAGTGTTCTATTCTCCCCATTCCTAACGGAACTAGGGGACATGATTTTGGATGAGCAAGGTCGCAGGATATACCTCCCTTCTGAGCAAACGTGTCGCTTTTCCTTGCAGTGGATGCAGATGCAGTGAATGGCCCGAACGTTAGTTTGGGCTCTTGTGGCCACATTAAAGGAAAAGAAAAAAAAGGGGATGGAAATGTGGACCCAGTACACAGGAGCGTTTTCAGAAACGCTATACCTCAGAATACGGAGATGGTGTCGGTTACCATGGTAGCATCATTTGCATGGTGGCACGGGTTATGCTCTCATCAGTTACGGCAAGTGAGTGCTATGGCTAGGGCCTGTGCCTGCTGATCCTGCCACTATCAGGCATAATATAGCATTCCCCTTGAGGGAGCTTCATCTTTGCAAGCTGACGAGCACCGCATCCCGGGCTACAGTTGGCAAGCTAGTGTCTTGCCTCAGGAACGGCGCCTGAAAGTCTGGAAAACAACAGTCTAGAGAACAAAAGTTTGGAACGTGCGAGGGTTGCACATTTTTACAGCCCAGGTCTGGATTTTAGGAAGAGCTGGTGTGGAGACCAGATTTCCCCTCAGAAGCATGCTAGAAGCTTGAACTCGGGTATCAAGAGGCGACTGAGTTTGGGCCTCAGATTATTGGGACATCAAAATGGTCTCTTAGGGTCATGCATGGTCCATCAGAGGTCTGCTTCATCTCGGATTCAGTATGAAGGAGAACAGCTTGCGGTGGCCTGGTTTGGTCCTTGTTTGGTCCTTGCACACCTGAGACAATTGTCGGCAAGCTTGTTTCCAATAGACACAAGATGCTTACTTTCATGTGCCCATTGTAGAAGACTTCTGCAAGTTCCTTTAGTTCCACTTAAAAAAATTTTTTTCTTTTTAAAAAATCTTAGTACAACTTTAAAATATCCCCAATGCTGGTTGATGTACTCTTACCAGACCGAGGGATCATACAAGCCACAATGATGAGTGATGAGTGATGCCGTGCAGTCCAATCACCATTGGACTGCACGGCATCACTCATCACACACACGCCGCACATCCCCTGTCTCTCTGCTGGTCGGAGAGTTCTGGGGAGAGGAGGCGCGCTCGTCTGGATCTGGCTTCTAGGAACCGCGGAAGGTCGGCGCCGGTATCCAAGGACAGTTTTGTGGCTTGTATGATCCCTCGGTCTGGTAAGAGTACATCAACCAGCATTGGGGATATTTTAAAGTTGTACTAAGATTTTTTAAAAAGAAAATTTTTTTTTTAAGTGGAACGGGAACATAGCTGTGTGGTTACCTATTTTGTATCAATAAATAGTTGTTACTTTATTACACTATGCGAGTTCCTCTGTGCTTATTCCCTCTATGATTCACTCTGGTCGGTCAACCACGGGAAGGCTTGCCTAGGATCAAACCACTGTGCTTAATAGCACTAACTGCGATATCAGCTAGTGCATGAAGAGTGCCTAGCCATAGAATCTGGTAAGAGTTCACTTATACCAGTTGAGCACCTGCATGCAATCACAAGGTGGACATTAGAGGATTGAGCTTCTACAAAAATACCCTTAATGGGAAATTGATTTAAAGGACTATTCGAGTGGGTTTTCCTCACGAGCACCCTCTATTCTGTCTGGACTGTTTTTGTATACCAATTGTTTATGATAATACTTTATAGCGCCGCGTATGTAATGTCATAAGCCATTGCAATTCTATTGTTGATACAAATTAAAGCCTTTGGGATAACATTGCCCGCCCATTGGGTATTTAGCGAGTTAATTCCCAAACGTATGCTGCCATGGAGTCTGTCAGGAAAATGGAAAATTGAATATCAAATACTTACCTTAATTTTCCTTTCCTGATGGACTCCATGGCAGCAGGAGTCCCCCCCCCCCCCCCCAATGTCTTGAGGAGGCTAGTTACGGAACACGGCCTCCAGCTCGGAGCAAGAATTTATGGGAGTGGGGTCCTATAGGGGAGGAGTGGAGGCGGGGCTAACCCAAACGTATGCTGCCATGGAGTCCATCAGGAAAGTAAAATTACGGTAAGTATTTGATATTCAATTTTCCATTTTCTGAAAAATAGTAAGCGTTTAGATGTTGCCTCCACTGCTGCAGTTCCCTGCTTGAATTTGCTAGGGTTGTCGCTGATGACTTAGGCCCCTTTCACACGTACGGACCATTTGTCCGTTTTTCATCCATCCGTTGATGGATGAAAAACGGACATCAATGCAACTCTATGGAAAAACGGATGACAACTGATGATCATTCATTTGCATCCATTTTCATCCGCTTCCATCAGCATCCGTTTTTTTGAACGGATGAAAGTCCTATTTTTCATCCGTCAAAAAACAGATCGGACGAAAAACGGATGTAAATGGACGAACGGTCAGTTTTTCATCCATTTTTGCATTGATAGTGGATGTTAAAAAAAAACTGATGAAAAACTGATGACCACAGATGAAAAAACGGATTAAAAAAAAACGGATGAAAAAATGGATGAAAAACGGATGAACTGATGAGTGGTCCGTGTGTGTGAAAGAACCCTTAGACAGGGATTCTTTATGTGCAGATTCTAGTTTGGCAATGGTGTTTTAAAGCTCCTCAACTTTCTTTTCCCCTGCTCTTTTGCATTGTGCCCCCAGTTTTATCAATTCACCCCTGATCACACATTTATGGGCTTCCCATCTTGTTAGATGGGAGGCTTCCTCTGTGAGATTCAGCTGAAAGTAATTTTTAATATGGGTAGCTATCGTCACTTGTGAGTCAGGGTCTGTTAGAAGGGAGGCATTCAGATGCCAGTTAAAAGATTTTTGAGTTGAGATCGATTGCAGGGTTAGGGATATTGAAGCATGGTCTGATAGAATTTGGGAACCTATATCTGCTCTTTTGACATTCACTAGATCTCTTTGTGAGATAAACAGGAAATCGATTTGTGAATATCTGTTGTGTGGAATTGAGAAATATGTGAAATCGCGAACAGTTGAGTTAAGGCACCTCCATGAGTCCACCAACATGAGTGACCTTAGCATTGTTTTAATGCTTTTTAGTGATTTATATTTAATGCTGGACCTGCCTGTGAAGATATCTTAAAGCGGGATAAGGGGGACGTTGAAGTACCCACCTAGGATGATGCAACCCAATGCAAACTAGGAGTGTTCCGCCACAATTTCCTTGCAAAAAGAGGCATGTGATCTATTAGGAATATAGACATTAGCTAATGTCAGGGATTTCCCTGCGTATGAACCTTTAAGAAAAAGGTATCTACCGTTAGGGTCCATCAGTTTTTGTTCAAGTGTTAAGGGTGCACCCCTTTTGTTTTAGCACTTGAATTCATGGTATGGTAAGCTTGGGAAAGTATGTAGATTTTAATTTAGGAATCTGATCAGATCTAAAATGTGTTTCCTGTAAGAATGTGAAATGTGGTTTGGATTTTTTCAGCTCTCTTAGTAAAGTTGTTCTTCTCTCAGGTGTATTGAGTCCCATTATATTATGAGAGATCACTGTAGGGGAATCTCCCAAGGATCTGTACGCCATTGTCTTTCTCTATCTCTGTCAAGAGAAAAAATTCTCTATTTTTATTGAAAGTGGGAGAGGAGGAGCTGTAGGAAAAGTAGGGGGGGGGGGGTAGGGAGTGTTATAAGAAGGAATAAGAGGGAGAAAGAGAGAAAAAGGAATGGATAGAAGTAGAAAAAGAAAAAAGTATAATGAGGAGAGGGTCCCACAGAGGGGGGTTCCCGCTGTCTCAGAAGCAAGATTGAGTGAACAAATTGCTCATACTACTTCCAGAGTAAGGCAGATGTGTTGTAGATTACCCCTAGATTACTCCAGGCTGGTAGGTGCCTACTTTGGTTGGGGTCATGGGAGACTCTCTAACATCAACATGTGTAGTATCTACACAAATCAACTTTGTAAATAACTATACAGTGAAACAGAGTATCAAGGCCTGCGGCTTATTCATAAGCTTAAACAGAGTGCTTATTGGGTTACCTGTCCTTGAACACAGGCATCTATTACATTTTATACAGCAAATGCCCAGTGGGCTATTACCAATTGACCACTAGAACCGTAGTGAAGAAGTATGTGAAAATCGGCAATAAGAGTTACAGTTACCTGACCGATTTTGAACCTTATACTGCGTCTAATATTCACATATATCGGTTAGGTATAGCAGTGGTACATTAATGTATATCCTATTAACGACCTCTCTTAGATATTCTTAGAGGAGATAAGATTTGGGGGGGCGTGACTTGGAAGCAGCAACAGAGGACATACTTCTGAAGAGCTCCGGTACACAGTCCAAGAATCCTAAGGAATCCATTGCCTGTTGGACTAGGCGAGACAGACAACACACCTAGAGTGTCTCCCCAAGGCACCCGGAGCGGGTCAAAGCTAAATTTGCCCCGCGCCAACTAAGGGGTGGACTGTAATTTAGGGCCGCCGTGGCGCCCGGACCTCAGAGCTAGGCCTCATGCCGAACCGAGGACATGTGGGCACATTCCCACGTTAAAAGACACCTGAAATCCTCCTGGGGGGAATACACAGGACATCTGGCATACACAGGACACCCAGCACACACGGGACGGCGACCCAGGCTTGTAGACCTAAAAAGAAACTGGGATCAGGCCACGATCGCCTGAGGCCTACCGCAGATTCCATCTTGTGAAGCTGCGGCCTTAATTTGGGACAGAGACACACGCCCGGTACACAAACACCACTCAACTGAGGCACTATAAGGCACTAGAATTCCCCCTACACCCGAGAGCACCACCAGGTAATTAAGAGACACTAGCTAAACAAATTTTTGACCAAAGTAGAGGGACTGGCAATGGCTGATTGAGGGAGCCCAATGCCTTAAAGCCCCCACGGCCATAAAATACGGTCAATTCAACTAGGAAATGGGCAAAATCACCAAAGGGACCCCTCTTTCCAAAAATAAGAGATCCCTGGACCAAATCAGGAACTCACAAAGCAGACAGATAGAGGAACTATTTAAACCAAAACAAACTTACAGAAGCAAAGTTCAGGCAAGCAAGATGGCAGCATCTCACATGGAAGAGGACAGTAATGAGTACTCAGTAGCAGCTTCTGAAGAGTAATTAATAGACTCCCATAACTCTGAAGCACCTCTTACACTAGCAGACATTAATGAGATAGCAGCCATGACTTGGAAGCAGCAACGGTGGACATACTTCTGAAGAGCTCCGGTACACAGTCCAAGAATCCTGAGGAACCATCGCCTGTTGGGTTAGGTGAGGCAAACAACACACCTAGAGTGTCTCCCCAAGACACCCGAAGTGGGTCAAAGCTAAATTTGCCTGGCGCCGACTACGGGGTGGACTGTAATTTAGGGCCGCCGCGGCGCCTGGCCCTCAGAGCTAGGCCTCCAGCCGAACAGAGGACATGTGGGCACATTCCCACATTAAAAGACACCTGAAATCCTCCTGGGGGGAATACACAGGACACCTGGCATACACGGAACGGTGACCCAAGCTTGTAGACCTAAAAAGAAACTGGGATTGGGCCACGATCGCCTGAGGCCTACCGCGGATGCCATCTTGTGAAGCTGCGGCCTAAATTTGGTACAGAGACACACGTGCGGTACGCAAACACCTCTCAAAGGAGGCACTACAAGGCGCTAGAATTCCCCCTACACCCCAGAGCGCCACCAGGCAATTAAGAGACACTAGCTATTTTCCGGTTCCGGCGCCTCATGTAAAGGAGCGAGGAACGGCGGCTTATAAAACCCGGCTACAGTCATCCCCAGACTTTGGACCTTCTCCCACCTGCCTCCCTGGGTGTGCGGGGCAGCGAGCGGATGGACAGATACATCGTCCACGGCTCTGTATCTCAAAGAACCGGCCCAGAATCAGCGGGAGCGGTGCCAGGCAAGATGGCGGATGGGCCTCCTCCATCGCAAGATCCGACGGCAGGACAGACCGCAGAATCCCACAGCGCCTCCCAAACTCAGCCAACTCTCCCTTCGCTACTGGACCCACAATACAAAGGGCTTGCGCAGGCGGTGGCGGCTCTTCTGACCCCATCCATCCGAGCGGTCGCAGCAGGCATAACTCAGCTTAGGAAAGAGCTAGGGGAACACACAAAAAGGATTGGCGAACTGGAATCCAGGGTGTCTGACATTGAAGAAGATGTGCAATCATCATACACAGACACACAGCAGCTGAAACAGACACAGCAATTCCTCCTGGACAAAATTGCCGATTTAGAAAATTGCAGCAGGAGGAACAATTTGCGGATCATAGGCCTGCCGGAAACAGTACATCAGGATGCATTACTGGACATTTGCACCAACCGCATACCGACCGCTTTAGGTATTAATGGACCCTGCATCGTGGACCGAACACACAGAATGGGACCCCCCTCCAACGAGCGGAAGACCCCACGCCCAGTGATCACACGTTATCTTAACTATGCAGACAAAAACAACATCTTGCAGTCCTTTCGTAACGCGAAAGCCCTACACATTGACGGCCACAAGCTGCTACTATTCGCTGACTATTCCCAGGAGGTGTCAGGAAAACGCAAGGCATTCCAGTCTATCTGCGCACTTTTATTTGAAAAAAAAATCAAATTCACACTCACCTTTCCAGCAATCCTGAAGTTCACGGACCAAAAAGGAAACCAGCGCTCCTTCACGGACCCGGATGAAGCTCTGCAATTCCTGAATTCCCAGATGCACATCCCTATGGACACTACAGTGCCCCCACTCCCCCCCACATCTCGTGGACCTGAGAGAACAGCGAAGCCCAAGAAAAGACCCCGCAAAAAGAATGCGCTTGGTCGACTTCTCAAGCCGAGGACCCAAATCCTAAATTGGCCACAAGAAGCTACAGTGATATTCAACGCCACCGCGTACAAGCGCCAAGTTACCTCACAACTAGCAGTTCAGTCCAGGTCCCATTGACCAAGGCCATGTAAGTTATATCTGAACCATATTGTTGGTGATTTACTGTTCTGTGACTATAGCCTCACACTCTCTACCACTCTGATCAGTCAAACCCACGATCTAGCATGGCAACCCCGACTGTTTTCAGATCGTTCCTGTCAGCAGTGTCCCCCCCCAAGGTGAGGAACATTAACTCGGTAGCAAACTCATGGATTGGGAGTCAAGCTCCTTGCACTCAAATCTATCCACCTCTCCTATCACCGGGATCCACACCAACCAACCCAACCCCGGTTACGCTGTTTGAGATGGGAAGAATTCATGAGGAAAAAAGTGAAGTTCAGTCTCCCAGTTTTTACCTCCTCCCGTAGTCCAGAGAATTGTTTGTTTCTATACTCGATCCACATCCATCCCCACTCTCTCAACCCCCACCCCACGGTCAAGCCTACAACATGCCCCTTTCCTCCAGACAGCCAGGATACTCTCCTCAGTACACAATACTCAGGTACACTCTACAATAGCATTACACGCATAGAAGACCCACCTTAACGCAGATATAGGGTTAAAAATAGTTTCATGGAACGTCAAGGGTTTACGTTCACCCAGCAAACGCATGGCCATTCTCCGCCACCTTAAGAGGCTAAGGGCAGACATTGCTTTACTACAAGAATCTCACCTTGCAGCCGCAGATTTTGAGCGCATGAAAAAGTATGGGTGGGACAGGTGGTGGGCTCTCCGGCAGTGAAAGGCAAAGCAGGGGTCCTAGTGCTGCTCCACAGGAACCTCCAGAGCAAAATAGAGGCAGTTCAGTGAGATCCCAAGGGCCGGTACAGCACGGTTACACTTTCTACACCCACCAGGCAATGGGCCATAACCAATGTATACGCTCCAAACTCTCCCACAAAGCTCTTCTTTCAGGAACTATCCTCCCATATAGCTCCCTACTCACACTTACCCCACTTAATAGCAGGGGACTTTAACCAGGTCTTTAACACATTAGAAGACAGGTCCTCAAAAAGAGACTCACCTCCAGTACATTCGCTACACTGTACCCCCTCCCCCCTAGAGCAGTTTGCGGATAGTATGCAACTCGTGGATTTCTGGAGATTAACAAACCCGGAGTCGAGAGGCTTCACCTTCTTCTCCTCTCCCCACTCATCTTGGTCCAGAATCGACTACACTCTCCTCAACCCCCTCCTTCTCCCACTTGCATCCAACCCTAGGATAGAAAATATGGTACTCTCAGACCATTCCCCAATTTCAGTAGACCATCCAGGTCTGGCACAACAGGATAGCACCCCTATGTGGCGATTTCCGAATCACCTAGCTAAAGACGAAAACCTTCGCAAAATAATTAGCGACACATGGGCAGAGTTTTCCTCCACTAACCATGCACACACTTCAGACCCGAATCTATTCTGGGACACAGGAAAGGCAGTCTTGTGGGTCAGGATCATCTCCTACGCAATGGGTTACAAGAGACGAGTCCAAAAAAACTATCTGGCTGCCAGTAGAGAACTGAGACAGGCCCAACTATCACTCGCACAACATAACACGAAAACCAATAGGGACACCTGGAAGCTCGCCAAGATCCAGTTTGACCACTGGGCAGCAGCCCAGGAACGCCTTTACAAATCGACACAGGACCTAAAATACCACACATTCGGCAACAAAACAGATTGCTGGCAAAGGTCCATACTCCCCCTCCCACATAACAAAATTAAAATCAGAGTCGGGAAACTATGTATCCTCCCCAAAAGACATAAATTCAATCCTGGAACGATTTTATGCCACACTATATAGCCCAGACCTGATCGACAACCACGTGACAGAAAACTTTCTGCGCAACTTGGATCTCCCCTTAGTCGATAGAGATGCATTGGCCCAACTTAATTCCCCTATAACCCAACAGGAAATTGGGGATACTATCAAGTCACTCTCCCTGGGAAAGGCCCCAAGCCCTGATGGCTACACCCCAGAATTTTATAAGTTAGCGGCAGACACCCTGATAGCCCCACTACAGGCAGTGTACCAAAATATTCTACAGGGAAACAAATACCTTCCCTCGGGCTTTTGGGCCCACATAAAACTGATTCACAAAAAGGGCAAAGACCCCTCAGATCCAGGTGCGTATCGCCCAATCTCACTTCTAAACCTAGATTCCAAACTACTTTCCAAAATCCTGGCAAACGGATTAGCCAACATAATTCCATCTCTCATACACCCAGCGCAGTCGGGTTTCACGAAGGGCAGGTCTGCCACAGCGAACATTAGAAAAGTCCTGATGGTGCTGGAGAGAGCAAGGGAAGACCCCTCTGGGGATGCCGAAAAGGCATTTGACAATGTCAGTTTTCAATGGCTGGATATGGTCTTAAAAAAATTGGGTTTCTCAGGCCCCTTTCTGCACCTAGTGAGGGAAATGTACTCAGCACCGGAAGCAACAGTGGTGGCAGCGGGCATCCTCTCCAGACCCATCAGACTTCACAAGGGAACGCGACAGGGTTGCCCTTTATCCCCTCTGCTCTTTAACATTGCCATAGAACCCCTGTCGCGCTACCTACTTTCCCACCCGGATCTCCACGGCATCCCCAGACGGTGAGATACGTACGGCCCTATTCGCAGACGACAACCTGATCTTCACCGACATGCACCAAACAGACATACCAGTAGTCAAAGACATCTTCACTAAGTTCAGGGCTCTCTCCGGGTTACGTATAAACTTTGCTAAAAGTGAGGTACTCCCCCTCCTGCACAATCACCCTCCCGTCTGGGCCATTCATATGCCCTTTACGGTTACCACCAGGCATATCAAATCTTTAGGTATAAATATTGGGAGGTCCCCTTCATCTATATATGCATTAAACTTCACTCCAACGCTTAATAGGATCATCTCAGAGCTAGAAACCTGGTCAAAACTCCCTCTATCATTCTTTGGGAGATGCCACCTTTACAAAATGGCCAGCTTCCCAAAAATTCTTTATCCCCTCCAAACAATCCCGATGCTTCTAAAACATGCTGAGGTCACCAGACTACACAAAGCTATATAAGCCTTTATATGGAAAAAAAGGAAACCCTGCATCTCCACCCAAAAGTTATTCCTTCCCAAACACCTAGGGGGGTCAACCTCCCCAACATTAGGCTATATAACATCTCTTGCCTTTTGAGAGTGGCGATGGATTGGATTAGAGGAACCTCAAGATATACAAACCTGGACCTGGAATCGAAGTTGGTCTCCCCCTATAACCTGGCGGCACTACTCCACTGCCAAACCAAGATTGTCCCGCCACAGTTTCGTCACAACCTTCTCATAAGGGACACCATAGTCGCCTGGAAAGAATCCTGCAAGTTAGCAGGTACTACCCCATGTTACTCGAAGTCGCTGCCCATCCAGGGTCACCCCCTTTTCCCTCAAGCCAGTTATAACCGCATTGACTCAGTGTGGTCTTCTAAAGGTCTAATCAATTTCGCCCAACTTTTCGACGCTACAACGGGTCACCCTCTTCCCATAAATGAGATATGTAAAGACTTTGACCTGCCCACGCATCATAGCCTTTTCATCCTCCAGGCTGTCAGCTTTGCCACCAGTCTAAGCACAACAAGAAATGCCCGAACTCAAACCTCCTTCATTGATCGCCTCATCTTGGCTGACTGCCACAAAATCTCGGACCTCTATAAACCACTTTTGAACGTTACAAAGCTCTCAGCGGAATCTCTGATCTTCAAAGCCTGGAACTCCATCCTAGACTCCCCCTCAGCTAGTGAATACATACTCCATGGTTATAACACAACCTGCGCCCACATCACAAATGAGTTCTGGAGAGAACAGCAATTCAGAATAGCACACCAGGCCTACATTCCACATCTGCGCTCCCCTGATCACCCTGAGGGAGCCCAATGCCCATACTGGAAGACCCCAAACCCTCGCTGATCCATAGGCTTTGGTCATACCCAGCCATAACGCACTTCTGGGACAAAGTGGAGCACCTGGCCGCCCGAGTCACAGGTCTCCCACCCCACAGTGATATCTACTCACTACTTTTTGGATTCTTTGCCCCCCTGTCTAAAACCTCTGATAAGAGAAGGCTGAATCTGATCCAGTCAAACAAGTCCTGGCTTGCCACATGTTAGATGACAGGCAGGAGGGAAATCCTAAGAACTTGGACATCTTCTTCCCCTCCAACAATACAAGAAGTACACAAAGATCTCCACAACTTATACCAACTGGACAAAATTGACTTATCCTCCCCGGATCCCTCCATTTGAACAAAATTCACCAAGAAGTGGGCCAGGTATGAGCAGGAGAGAGGCCATTCACTAACTAACCACCATTCACTGACTAACCACTAGTGTTGAGCGAACCCGGACTGTAACGTTCGGGTCCGTACCGAACGCGGACATTTCAAAAAACGTTCGGGTTCGGGTTCTGGGTTCTGGTAGTTGATCACGCATGTTGAATAGCTGCAGGGCAGCCAATCAACAAGCGTTTCACTGGTTTGCCCTTAGAAGCCATCACAGCCATGCCTACTAATGGCA
Organism: Glandirana rugosa; assembly: GCA_018402905.1. Taxonomy (NCBI): domain Eukaryota; kingdom Metazoa; phylum Chordata; class Amphibia; order Anura; family Ranidae; genus Glandirana; species Glandirana rugosa. The sequence continues at coordinate 1,051,897 of BLSH010346840.1, read as the reverse complement.
TGGCTGTGATTGGCCAGTGCATCATGTGACCCATCATGTGATAAGTCACTTGATGCTGCAGTCACATGCTCTCTGAGACTCTGACTAGTATAGGGAGAGGAAGCTGCCAGTGTTTTTGTGAGGGACAGATTTCAGACATTTTAACATCTGATCCTGCATCCTGAGATTACTAATTTACTACTACTGTTGCTCTCAGGGACAGATTGCAGAAATTTGAGAATCGAGATTTCACATACTGCTGCTTTGAGTGACAGATTGCAGATTAAATCCTGCATAACACAATGATCGCTACGATCGTACACAATGATCAGATTGTGGGAGTAATTTGAGATTTCACATAATGCTGCTTTGAGTGACAGATTGCAGATCAAACCCTGCATTACACAACAATCTGACTGCACTAGGTAGAGGCTTCTGTTTAGAGGGTCAGATTATTGTTAAAAAATCATTGCCTACTCCTGTAGGGCCAGGTTCCAGCTCTTGTTGTAAGTGACACATTATTGTTCAAAAATCATCCCCTAGTTCTAAAGGGAAAGGTTCCAGCTGTTGCTTAGAGGGACAGATTATTGTTCAAAAATCATTGCCTACTCATATAGGGCCAGGTTCCAGCTGTTGCTGTAAGTGACAGATCATTTATTGTTCAAAAATCATTGCCTACTCCTATAGGGCCAGGTTCCAGCTGTTGCTGTAAGTGACAGATCATTTATTGTTCAAAAATCATCTCCTAGTTCTAAAGGGAGAGCTGACTGGGAGATTTGTCTTCGGAGATGGATCACGTCAGTCTAACAACACATTACGTCCCAAACTAGACGTTAGACAGTGAGTTTCGTCGTAATACACTTTAGAGTTTAATGAGGGTGTTAGACTAGTAACACATGCTAGCATCG
>BLSH010346840.1:1010538-1038811 GCA_018402905.1 Glandirana rugosa | reverse complement strand
CTGGAAAACTCAACACAACTCGCTTGGGCCTGACATTGCAAGCCCAGGCATGGCTTGAAAACCCACAGGCACCGTGCCTGGGTATGTAAAATCTCTAATTTCTGCTATCTGTCCTCAGAGCAACAGCACAGACAGCAGTAGTAAAGTAATCTATCTCAGGATGCAGGATCAGGTCTTAAAATGTCTCAAATCTGTCCCTCAAGCTTTCAGCTTCCTTTCCCTACACTAACCCAAGGAGCATGTGACTGCAGCACTGTGACTCCAGCTTATAAAGAGGCTGGGTCACATGATGCACTAACCAATCACAGCCATGCCATTAGTAGGCATGGCTGTGATGGCTTCTAAGGGCAAACCAGTGAAACGCTTGTTGATTGGCTGCCCTGCAGCTTCTCAACACGTGGAGTAAAATAGCAGAACCCCGGACCGAACCCGAACGATTTTTGAAATGTCTGGGTCCGGGTCCGTGCCACGGACACCCAAAAGTTCGGTACGGACCCGAACGTTACAGTCCGGGTTCGCTCAACACAACTCAAAAGGTCCCACTTATAGAATCGTTGCCTGACATTTTTCTTTGCCTTAACTTCTATAGACAAACATTTACTGCTTTAAAAAGCCTCTAAATACTTGTTCTGAAATATTTTATCATTTAACTCTTATCATTTATCTTCTTATTACTAATAGTCTGTTTGATAAATAACTCTACAGACCAGATTAACCAACAATAATCAAGAGAATTCAAAGATCTGGTAAGTTACCTTGTCAACTATCTGTTTAGCTTATTTATCTGAAATATATAAGGAAGAGAAAACTGGTCATTCAATATCCACATACTTTTCCTTCCATCAAACTGCGGACTATTAATGGAAAGATATATATCATCACTAACCCATTGACTAAATTGGCCAATACACTGGTACCTTGGAAAAAGGCATTAATACCCTACAACTAATTACATCAGGACATTGCCTTCAGCTTCCACCAGAGGGCTCCACTTGCTTACAAAACAGTGTACAGACCTTTTTTTTTCTGACAATCCAAAACATGTAATGTGACATTTCTAATACGAGGCCTGATACACTTTGTAAAACTGTCTTTTTATTTAGTAGACCAGGAAAGACTGCTTGATACAGATAGAGATCCTGAACATCTCCCACCCATTCTGGATAAAAGGACAAATAAGTGTACACACAAACCCAATACACAAGAACAACACTGAATCATCCAGAACTTCTACCACGAACCTCTTGTAATAATTCTACCTGAGGCCTTTTTTCTTTGGCCACTTTACCAGAGGACACCCAAATACCTCTCCGGAGTTTACAAGCTGTTCTCTAACATTTGTTATATGTTTGTTCATTTTCCTAATGTATATCCTATTTGCTTATATTGCAGCTGCCACACCTGACCTGGACTTTTTCAGCCGTGTTAGAAAGGGGTTGGAGGTAACTCCACCCCCCCAGATTGGATAAAAATAGCAGCACTTGTCTTGGTCGAACGGGGCAGCCCAACAAATGACCGTTACAATGTTTTTTCTATATACAATCATAATGCTTTCTTTTTTTTTATGCATAAATGGTAGCTTCTGTTTATTAATGTAGGCCGTGGGGTCCAGGCTAAACTCTTAACAGATCTAAATTAACTAGTTATAAGATCACATTTATCTACATAGTAAAGATATAAACCTGTTGACTCTTTCCTCCCACTAACCCCGCAAGATAACACCAGTATAGTCAGTAAGATTTATTTCATAAATACTGCAGCGATTGTAAACAACCTATGCGATAACCATTGTAATTTAGTACTGAGGCCGAAGATATCCCAGTATTAACTTGACATCTGTAAAATTCTCCTTACGAGTCTCCCTCGAAGAAACTCATCTTATTCTACTTTTCTTATTCTACCTACAGCTCTAACTTCTATACTTACCTTACCCTACTCTTTTTACCCCATACCCCCTACCCTTTCCCACATTTTATCCAAACACAAGGAAGAATAAAAATGTCTTATTCTGAATTAGGGAACCAGCCCACGATCATATCACATGACACCAAAGGTTTAAAGAGGAAGTAAACCCAGATGGGGTTTACTTCCTCTATATACACCTGTAAATTAGAAGCCACTTACTTGCGAACGAGTCCAGCGCTGTCCCCTGCGCTGGCCGCATCCATCTTCTGCCCCTCTTCCTTCCGGGGCCGGGACTCCGGGTCTGTGACTGGCCAGAGTCGCGTGACGTCACTCCCGCGCGCATGACACTGTGCCGCCAGTCACGGCACAGTGTCAGTGGAGAAACGGCACGGAGGCCGTTTCTTCACTGCGCATGTGCCAAAATGATGTTGGCACATGCAAAACACTGCATATCTCCTGAACCGTGCAGGTTTAGGAGATATGCAGGGTACCTACAGGTATGCCTTATTCTAGGCTTACCTGTAGGTTAAAGTGGTTGTCACAGGTTGACAACCACTTTAAACATACCAGAGAAAAGATCCGCCCTACTTTCGGAACTTACTAGAGCCAAACCAAAAATAGTGCTACTACAAGAAACTCACTTTAACCTCCCTGGCGGTATTCCCGAGTGTGGCTCGGGGTGGAATTCCAGTACCATTAGTGGTAACCCCGAGCCACACTCGGGATTGCATCGCTGGATCCAAGGCAGCGTTACTCACCTTGTCCCCTGGATCCAGCGATGTCCCCCCGCCCTGTCTGCGGGCTGTGTCCTCCGCCCGATGCCTTTGTGTGCAGGGCTCCGTTTCCTGCGAGCGTCGCGTCGCACGGGGGCGGAGACCGGCGGCAAATTCAAAAAGTTAAACACACATTATACATACAGTACACTGTAATCTGTAAGATTACATTACTGTATCATATCATTTCACATCCCCTTTGTCCCTAGTGGTTTGCCCAGTGCCCTGCATGCACTTTTATATTATATATGTCATTCTTTCTGTCTGGAAACTTGAGAATGTCCATGGCAACCAAAAAGTGTCCCTTTACGTCAAAAGTGTTTTTTGATCAGCTAGAAAACAGCGATAGTAAATAAGAATCATTTGCAGAATTGAGTGATACTGATTTTTGGGGAAATTTATCATCAGACACTAAAAGTGACGACAGTGACAATTTTGCAACTGAGCAAATTTCAGTGTTTTTGGTTTGATTACATTATTGAATACATTTTATTACTATTATACGTTATTATTTTTAAAATTATTTTTAGTTATTCATTATATTATAATTTATGATTTCATGTTTCAAACTTTATTATACTCGGGATGTCTACTAGACTCTTGTTTGGACAGATTTAAGTGAGTTATTCCTAAGAATTACAGGCCTACAATATAAAACGCCAAATTTCCATGCAAAATAATGTACCGCTTTCAGCATCAAAAATCTGAAATAATCATACCGTCAGGGAGGTTAAAAAAGAAAAGACCCAGAAGCTCACCAACAAATACTTTACTAAAGTATTTTATGCGTCAAACCCTTTGGCAAAAACGAAAAGGGTTGCAACTTTAATAGGCAAAAATTCCAATTTTGAGGTTTCAGAACAATTAGCAGATCCAGAGGGCAGGTACCTATTTCTGAAAGGACTTCTAAATGGCCAACCCACAACAATAGCAAACGTTTATTTCCCAAATAAATCCCACTCTTCTTTCTGCCAAAAATTGATAGACGAATTGAAAGGATTTGCAATGGGTATGCTGATCCTAGGCGGAGATTTTAATATCTCCCTTAATCCATTACAGGACACATCTAATGGGCAGACTTCCATTGCATATAAAACAATAAGACGTATCAAAAAGTTTTACTTATTTTTCGATACCACATGATAAACACTCCAGAATAGATTATATTTTCTTATCACAAAGAGATCTCAATTCACTTACAGAAGCAAAGATTGGTTTTCAATCTTTATCCGATCATGCCCCTATAGCCATCACACTAACACCATTAAACCCGTACCCAAAACCGTGCACATGGAGACTAAGCCCCTCTCTTTTACTCAAACCTGATATCTTAGCAGATATAACAAACTCCATCAAAAACTACTTTGCATCTAACAGTAACGAAGAGACTTCTCTTCTTATCAACTGGGAGGCTCACACATGAGTGATCAGGGGAGAATTCATAAAGTGGGGTTCAAGACTCAAAAAAGAACACGAACAAAGAGTTTCCCACCTTACTTCCACTATCTCAAGACTAGAAGCCCTCCATAAGCAATCACTATGTATATCCACAGCCTCTGAGCTGCTCAAGGAGAGGAAAGAACTTCAACACATTCTTGAGAACAGAGCGAGACGTTTCTTATTTTTTAAGAAGAAAGTGTATTACGAACATGGAAATAAAGGTGAGAAATTTCTGGCAAGGGCATTAAAAGATACTAAAACGCTATAAAACATCCATTCCATTCGCACAAACGAAGGGAACATAGAGCACAAGACAGACAAAATTGCAGCCCAGTTTCATGAATATTACACAAAATTATACAACCTCCCCAAAACCCACAAACCAAAGAATTTTTCAGGAGACAGACAGATGAAGACATCACAAACTTAAAGAAGCCCATACAAGAGAGCGAAATAATACAAGTCATAAAAGAACTCAAAGCAGCAAAGAGCCCAGGAGCGGACTGTCTAAGCCCAATACTACCAATTTTTTATAGACATTCTTAAGAAACCCCTATTTGAAAACTTGAATTTGTTACATAAAAACACATCCCAGAGTCCTATCGACAGATCTCTTCACTGAATATAGATGTCAAGCTCCTTGCAAAAATCCTTGCCCTAAGACTGAGACCTCTTTTACAAAAAATTATCAGGCCAGAGCAGGTTGGCCTTATGCCAGGAAGAGAGTCGAGAGACAACATAGTAAAGGCCCTAAACCTTACACATACAGTCAGGTCCATAAATATTGGGACGTCGATACAATTTTAATCTTTTTGGCTCTGTACACCACCACAATGGATTTGAAATGAAACGAACAAGATGTGCTTTAACTGCAGACTTTCAGCTTTAATTTAAGGGTATTTACATCCAAATCAGGTGAACAGTGTAGGAATTACAACAGTGTGTATCTCCCACTTTTTAATGGACCAAAAGTAATGGGACAATTGGCTACTCAGCTGTTCCATTGCCAGGTGTGTGTTATTCCCTCATTATCCCATTTACAAGGAGCAGATAAAAGGTCCAGAGTTCATTTCAAGTGTGCTATTTGCATTTGGAATCTGTTGCTGTCAACTCTCAATATGAGATCCAAAGAGCTGTCACTATCAGTGAAGCAAGCCATCATTAGGCTGAAAAAACAAAACAAACCATCAGAGAGATAGCAAAAACATTAGGTGTGGCCAAATCAACTGTTTGGAACATCCTTAAAAAGAAAGAACGCACCGGTGAGCTCAGCAACACCAAAAGACCCGGAAGACCACGGAAAACAACTGTGGTGGAAGAATTCTTTCCCTGGTGAAGAAAACACCCTTCACAACAGTTGGCCATATCAAGAACACTCTCCAGGAGGTAGGTGTATGTGTGTCAAAGTCAACAAACAAGAGAAGACTTCACCAGAGTGAATACAGAGGGTTCACCACAAGATGTAAACCATTGGTGAGCCTCAAAAACAGGAAGGCCAGATTAGAGTTTGCCAAACAACATCTAAAAAAGCCTTCTGGAACAACATCCTATGGACAGATGAGACCATGATCAACTTGTGCCAGAGTGATGGGAAGAGAAGAGTATGGAGAAGGAAAGGAACTGCTCATGATCCAAAGCATACCACCTCATTAGTGAAGCATGGTGGTGGTAGTAGTGTCATGGCGTGGGCATGTATGGCTGCCAATGGAACGGGTTCTTTTATATTTATTGATGATGTGACTGCTGACAAAAGCAGCAGGATGAATTCTGAAGTGTTTCGGGCAATATTATCTGCTTATATTCAGCCAAATGCTTCAGAACTCATTGAACAGCGTTTTACAGTGCAGATGGACAATGACCGGAAGCATACTGAGAAAGCAACCAAAGAGTTTTTTAAGGGAAAGAAGTGGAATGCTATGCAATGGCCAAGTCAATCACCTAATCTGAATCCGATTGAGCATGCATTTCACTTGCTGAAGACAAAACTGAAGGGAAAATGCCCTGAGAACAAGCAGGAACTGAAGACAGTTGCAGTAGAGGCCTGGCAGAGCATCACAAGGGATGAAACCCAGGGTCTTGTGATGTCTATGCGTTCCAGACTTCAGGCTGTAATTGACTGCAAAGGATTTGCAACCAAGTATTAAAAAGTGAAAGTTTGATCTATGATTGTTAATCTGTCCCATTACTTTTGGTCCCTTAAAAAGTGGGAGGCACATATACAAACTGTTGTAATTCCTACACCGTTCACCTGATTTGGATGTAAATACCCTCAAATTAAAGCTGAAAGTCTGCAGTTAAAGCACATCTAGTTTGTTTCATCTCAAATCCATTGTGGTGTATAGAGCCAACAAGATTAGAATTGTGTCGATGTCCCAATATTTATGTTTCAATAGTTTTTATTGAATTAAGCACAATTAACACATGCAATCAAACAGGTACAATGTGAGAAGGGTTGTCCATACCAACCACATAGGAAATATGGGATGTTGTACAAGACATAAAATAAAAAAAGCGAGAACTGGAAAACAAAAAGAGGATTATACAAAAAATGGTGGCTCAAATAGAGGGCTTAACCTAACAGCGCTACCAGCACCTAATAGACTGATTCAGGCTTGTGGCCCAAGCAGCGTTAAGCGAGGGGGAACGTTCCCACTCGCTGACACCCCAATGGGATCATAGAGTGTCAGCCAGGTTAGAAACGAGGCCACTAATATATTGGAATATCCAGGGGGCTGGTGCACTGTTAGCATCCCTGATACCCCAAAAAAGGGGAGCCACAGTACAAGGGTTACATTGAACAACCACCCATAGCGAAATCTGAACATACACAAAATACCTTATCAAAACACAAAGTTAAAGTGAGAAAAGAGAAGAGAGAAAAGAAGGAAACAAGAATCAAGAGGCAGATGTGTCAGAAAGGGCGTCCACAGGGGGAGCACAGGCCCGGTCCACGAATCCATAAATCATGGCAACCTACAATACATATGATGGCATGCATTATATTTTAACCTTACATCCTGCTATTATAGCACCACTGTAATCTAAAGGATAAGACAGCTGTAGTGGTAGTGGCGAGAAAAATGTCACTCCATGCACTCTAATCTGGTACTTTAATCTGATACCGATGTCCCAATATTTATGGACCTGACTGTATAGCACAGTCTGACGGTATTGAGGGCCTTCTTCTGTCCACTGACGCGGAGAAGGCCTTCGACAGGGTCAGATGGGTCTACATGATTGCAGCTTTTGTATGTTTTGCAGATGCTTAAAATTCCCCTCAGCTTTTTTAAGCATCTGCAAAACATACAAAGGAGATTCATATGGGCTCACAAAAAAACAAGAATAAAATTCCTTACAATGACAAGCTCTAGGGACTCTAGAGGTATGAACCAACCTGACTTTAAAAAATATCATATAGCCACTCATATCACCAGGATCATTGATTGGCACTGCCATCACTCAAATAAAAATTGGATTACACTGGAAGAACACTCTTCCTCATTACCCCTAACGTTTCTCCCCTGGATCAGCATCTCCAAATTACCAACAAAGACAAAATTACACCCTTTAATAGACAATACCCTTCAATTTTTTTCAAATAGCAGCACAGAAATACAAATTAGCTTAGATTCCATGCCCCCTAACAAGACTCTCGGACAACCCGGATTTTAACCCAGGTTTCGGAAATAAACTTTTAGCAAATACCTCAAATACTCCACTTTTAGCCACTCACTGTTTCCTAAATGACAGTATTAAAAACAGAGACAATATTCAAGCATTATGTGGAGAGATTGCCTCCCCCCATTGGCTATACCTACAAATACGCAGCTTTCTGAGATCACGCAAGTTCAAATCAGCTTACTCTCAAAAACGAACACAACTTGAACAAAAATACCTTGTTGCAGTAGAAACTAAGAAACCTACATCACTAGCTTATTCTTGTCTACAAACTGCAACCAACAAAAAGAATAACTTTTTCAAAGAAAAATGGGAAAAAGCTATGAACATACGCATTTCTGATCGCTAATGGGGAAACCCCTTATAAAATTCTCACTCACTGGTACAACACCCTAAACGAATTGCATAGCTGGTGCCAACAGATCTCTGATCTTTGCTGGAGATGTAAAAAGAAACAGGATCCTTATTGCACATCTCGTGGCATTGCACAAAGATTAAAGAGTTTTGGGAAAAAATCTGAGATTTAACTAAACAAAATACTGAAACAGATCTAGATTTAGATGCACCCTTCTGCCTCCTTAATATCTCCAAACAATCCATGAGGAGATATAAAAACTCCTTAACCAGACACCCAATCAATGCGGCCAAAATGCTAATTCCCAGGGCATGGAACTCTAACTACTCCCCATCTGTCAAAGATTGGATTACAGAAATAAACCATTATCACGCAATGGAAGAAACATTAGCATTAGCATATCACAAAATTAATCAATATCACAAAACATGGAACCCCTGGATCATTTGCAGATTTTCAGAACAATATAAACAAATTATGAATCCTCGAAACTCATCTAAATACTTGTACCCCTGATCAACTTAAAATCATCCAATAAATAATAATCTTTCCCTCTCTTCCCCTCCTGCCCACTCCTCCTTCTCATTCCTACTTTAATCGTTTTCAACCTAACTCCTTTACCCCTTATATTGATAAGAATATGAATTGTTCTTTTCCATATTTGCCTGTTTTAGCTATGGTACTAATGTTACTGTTATAAAATACTTCATTTTATGTCAATTCCACTATATACTCAAAAAGATTAACAAATTGTGCTTAAATATGATATTTGTACTTGTCTGAAACTTCAATAAATGTATATTGTGAAAAAAAAAGACTGGGAAAAAATGAACAAATAAACGGACAAACCAAACACACAAATAACCTGAAACCAGTCTTAGTGAATTGTTCAGTTCATCACAATCCACCTGTGTCAGTATGAGGCCATGGGTTATCACTTCTGGATTCAATACACCCAAGGCTATTAAAGTTGGGGGAAGAAAAAAAAAAGAGGGGGGGGGGAATCCCTGCCCTCCTTTATATCCTATCAAACAGTTTAAGAACCTTGGTGCTCCTTAATGTGTCTCATGTTCGCTATTAGCAACATTTAATGCTGTCAAGGACCAAGCGAACAATGCAATTAAGGTGACAACCATCATGTTAGATCTGAGTAAGTGGGCAAAGAGAGACACCCAGGGGCGTATTGGAACTGTTCATGCCCAGTTGTGGCAATGCACAGTTCATGGTTGCCCTGGAGATATTTTGCCATTATATCAAAAAAGTGTTCAAAGAATAGGGTAAAAGATGACATCTTAATGTTCCAGTTTAAAAAGCAACTTTTCTCATGTAAATTGTCTATCTCCACAGAACAAGCAGTCAGTCGGTCCTGTCGCTCCAATACTGAGATGGGGAAATATCCCATAACCCCCCCCCCCCACCCCATAGCAATTTTGTGGTCTCCAAGGATTAGACTTTTGTGCTTAATAGTAGTGATGTCGTAATCAGCTAGTGAATGCTGTCTTTGACCATTCAATTATTCCCTGTACTATGCTGGCCCTAGGTGAAACCGTGCATGCCTGCATTCATGAGGGTGGGATCCTTGATCCTCAAGTGGATCTATCAGATGACTTGATGTGATAAGATCCTCTGATGAAGACCATTGCGAACAAGGGGTCCAGCAAATAGTTTGTGATAAATAAAGCATATTGGTCAATGGGGAAAATGGGGGGTCAGGGGGATTGATAATTTGACAGCCTTGGTCAAAGGTTCAGGTGTCCTCAGGAATTCTTGATGATTTTGTTTGTGTCGCAGGTGTATTTGCTCCGGTTCCGCCATAACGGGAACTTTTGCTCTTCTTGTGTGATCGCATTTCAGGTGTGTGTAGTGGGGTTTGAGGTGGGCTTCTTGTATGCGGTGGTAATTTATATTCCTGATACCAGTCTGCGAGTTGAAATACAGGTATTTGGAGACCATCACAGAAGTCCACCAGCTCATTGGGGGATCTCAGCACATGTTTACCGTTTGTGGTAACCATAAGCGCGAAGGGGAAGCACCATTGGTATTTGAGATCTTTTTCTCTCAAAATGTCCAGCAGTGGGCATAGAGCCCTCCTATTTTTTTGGGTTATCTGTGACAAGTCCTGAAATATTAGTATCAGGTGGTCGTTGAATATTATTTCACCACCTCTTTCAAGGTAAAGCTTTGCAAGCAACAGACTATATCTCTACGTGGCGCTGTGTCAGGGCCTCTAGCTCTGAGTGCCCTATGAGCATGTACAAAGTCAATTGTTGCATTAGCATGGCAGTTCAACACATTATTGAATATTTTTTGTAAAGCATTAAGGATGTCTTCCATGTTTATTGATTCGGGGATCCCCCTCACCATAATGTAGTTGTGCCTCCCCCCTGTTATCGAGGCCCTCTAAATGTTTACTGATATCAATAAAATGTTGGTAATGAGTAGTGGATATCTGTTCAAGTCTGGTGATGGCCCTGTCTCTCCGTTTCCCTGCCTGCTCCGTTGCAGCCAGTTGTTCTGTCAGATATAGTAAATCAGCTTTCAAGTCTGTAATGGCTGCTGAAAAAGTTGTTTTAATGTCCGCTGCAATCTTTGTCATGGCGGCGACAGTTAGGGGTGAGTCATTGGATGGGTTTCTGCTTACCATGTCCTCTGACACTGAAAAAGACTCCTCGCTGCCTTCCTCGTCTCTGTGAGTTGGCGCCATCTTACTGCCCTTCATGCCATCTCTCGATGGCAGCTGGGATTTGAACAGATCCGAAATGTTTCTTGCTGCTGCTGAGTTGGAGGATCATTGTTGCTTGCCATGGTAAGAGTATCATGTCAATCTGTCCATTGTGTGATGACTGTGGAGTCCGGGAAACTGTCTGTTAAGCCACGGAAGCCGGAGAGCTCCTCAATGTGTGTCCATACTTGATGCGCTCCAAGCCATGCCCCCTATAGAAGTGAATTTTTTTTTTACTTTTTCTTTAGATGGGTGGAACTGGCCAGATCAGGTTCAGATGTTGAGCCTGAAGGATCAGCTAGAAGTGAATATAGATTGATCTTATCAATCAGGTCTCTCGTGTCCCCTTTCCCCTTCCTGGTTGTTATCCCTTGTGTCTAGGAAACATGGACTGCTAGTGTTTTTCTTAAATCTTGTGTTTCTTTTTCATCTTGTGACTCTCCTATGCTCCACCTCCAATCTGGATGATCTCCGGCATCACCAATCAATTTGCAGTGTGTACATTTTATCAGCTATGTAAGTCTACTTGCACTCTTATTATGGCATATGCTGTTCCAGTGGTGGCTGGTGAAGTTTAAGGATGGGGGGGCACCAGACCCCACCATTCCTTTTTGACCCCTCACACTTCGCATAAGCCCCGCCCCTTATATAATCCTCCCACTCCGTTCCTGTATTCCACTTGCTTCCATGCATAGTGTCAGTAGTATACAGCTCAGCATCATAGGACAGAGTATACAGCCCCAGAATCACAGGACAGAGTATACAGCTCAGCATCACAAGACAAGGTATATAGCTCAGCCTCACAGATCAGGGTATATAGCCCAACATTACAGATCAGGGTATTATAGCTCAGCCTCACAGATCAGAGTATATAGCCCAGCATTACAGATAGCGTATATAGCTCAGCCTCACAGATCAGGGTATATAGCTCAGCCTCACAGATCAGGGTATATAGACCAGCATTACAGATAGGGTATATAGCTCAGCCTCACAGATCAGTGTATATAGCCTGGCAGATCAGGGTAACTATCAGCAACAGGCAGACTCCTCAGACAAAAATAGGTGAGATAAGGTAGACAGCAGTACAGGAAAAAGAGCCTTTAAGCTGAACCAGCACATCTGTACTTTGTAGGACAGGCTGTCTCCTCTAGTAGCTGAACTTTACTCACAGCTGCATACTCAGATTCCCTTGGATGAGTTCTTTCTTGAAGTCCTCCCTGCCACTTCATAGCCTCCAGCTCATGAAGAGTCCCCTCTGGTGCTTCCTTAGAACTCCATCCCTCTCAGAATCATTTTCAGATCTTTGGCAGGTTACTTTATCACTTTACTTTTACTTAATCTTTAACACCCGCATAAGCCTTGGATAGACCTAGCAGCCAGGCAAACTCCCAGATAGGTCTCAGGCTTCAGGCCTAGAAGCCAGGAGCGGTTTCACACATCCACCCAGACCTCTGTCTGGGCAGGAAGAACTAAGATCACCTGACTTTATCCCCTTAAATAGCTTCTCCCAGCATTCATAGCAATGAATCTGATTGGCTGGGAAAAGTATATTTATCTATAACTTAAATTTACTGTAGCTCATCATTTTAATGTCAGAGGCAACAGCATCACCTACTGACAGATGGGAGAAGCCATACAGAATTAGAAAGAAAACCATTTGACCTCTAAACACTACAAATCAGCCAGGCTGGCTATGACCCAGCATAGCTAAATTTACCTGTAACCGTATTCTAGGACGAGGGTGCTACACAATTTTTATTAAAGTGCAATCATTCTGAAAAAAGTATTTCCGTCAAAGTACTTTCTCTTTCAAGTTTGAAAACCTGCAGGTTTGCAGTGACACCACCTTTCTTGTTCTTGTTCTGAACACTAAACAACTAAGCATTGCACATGGTGATTTAGTTCAACATTAAGTACATTAACATTCCACACCATTATATGCAGATGATCTGCAAATGTGACAATAACTACATTTCAAATTAATAACCTTTATGTATTGCTTTTCAGGTTGGCAGCAGAAGAGTGGTCCAGTATGGTGCTGGAATTATGTTTATTTTAGGAACAGTTGGAAAGTTTACTGCTTTGTTTGCATCAATTCCAGATCCCATACTTGGTGGAATGTTTTGTGCTTTATTTGGTAAGAAAAAGGCTAAATTAAATGTATTCTAAGTTTTATTTCCTATTATTTAGACAAGTATGTATAACAAGGTGTTGCGCTAAAAGTGCTAGACAAAAAATATATATAAATGAAATTAATAGTTTATACTGAGATACAAGAATTACTACTATATTCAAAACCACAAAAGTTCAGATATATTTAACCATCTGGACAATGATTAATAACTAGAGTTGAGCAAACCCGAACTGTAAAGTTTGGGTTCGTACCGAACTTTGGGGTGTCCGTGACCCGGACCCGAACCCGGACATTTAAAAAAGTTTGGGCTCGAGTTCTGGGTTCGGGTATTTGATCACGCATGTTGAATAGCTGCAGGGCAGCCAATCAACAAGCGTGATTTTCCCTAGAAGCCATCACAGCCATGCCTACTAATGGCATGGCTGTGATTGGCCAGTGCATCATGTGACCCAGCCTTTATATGAGGCTGGAGTCACAGTGCTGCATGTCACATGCTCTCTGGGTAGTGCAGGGAGAGGATGCTGCCTGTGCTGTGAGGAACAGATTGCAGATAGATAGATAGATAGGTAGAGCTTACTACTACTACTGCTTTTAGGGACAGATTGCAGATAGATAGATAGATAGGTAGAGATTACTACTACTACTGCTATTAGGGACAGAGTGCAGATCTCATCCTGCATTACAGAAAGATCTGACTGGACTAGGTAGAGTCTACTGCTTAGAGCAGGGATATGCAATTAGCGGACCTCCAGATGTTGCAGAACTACAAATCCCATGAGGCATAGCAAAACTCTGACAGCCACAAGCATGACACCCAGAGGCAGAGGCATGATGGGACTTGTAGTTTTGCAACAGCTGGAGGTCCGCTAATTGCTTATCCCTGGCTTAGAGGGACAGATTATTGTTCTAAAATCATCTCCTAGTTCTATAGGGTCAGGTTCCTGCTGTTGCTGTAAGGGACAGATTATTGTTCTAAAATCATTTTGCAGCCCTCTAGCACTTTCCAGGACTCTTTTACAGTCATTTTTGTGCCGAAAAGTTCAATTCTGAATTCAGTGGAGTTCGGGGTTCGGGATAAAGTTCGGGTCAAGTTCGGTACCGAACCCGGACTTTTTTCCGAAGTTCGGCCGAACCCACCGAACCCGAACATCCACGGGTTCGATCAACTCTATTAATAACCTATGATCACTAAGTGAATAAATAGAATAAATGTCACAACTCTATATATTCATAAATGCATATTAGTAAAAATTCATAAAATAAAGTGCATGTGCAAAAAAGGAAAAAAGAGCAAAAAGTTATAAAAAAGAGGAAATATAGAAAGTGGATAGTCTCTGGTAAAAGTCCCAAAGGTGAGAAATTAGAAAAGGTAGATCCAGTGCAGTGGAATGGGTCCAAATCCAGTGGCTTGGTAGTGCTATAACTGACAGGGAAGTGTCAAGATGACCTGCTTACTGGATAGGTTGGATTCACATGGCCATATAGCCAGCGAATCAGTCAAGCTTGTATGGGATAAACCCAACAGGAATCCACCATGGACAGGTCCCAACATGTCCAACTTGATTAATCGTCACAAGACCGATCCACCGATCCCAGTAGAGGAGCAATCCCACAATCTCCCATACTCCATCAAAAGGTGGACAATATATGTGGAGAAAAAATGTTCAGCATAGTGTGATTTCCCTAAAAAACACCCTTTATTTAGTAGCAGGTGTATACAAATAACATTAAAAGCCGGCATGCAACATTAAAAAACAACTGCGATAAGCACACGAGCCACACCAGATGCATTTCGCCCAATGAGGCATCATCTAGGGCAGATGATGCCCCATTGGGCGAAACATGTCGGGTGAGGCTCGTATGCTTATCTCAATTGTTTTTTAATTGTCTTTACTAATCCTCACATGGGACACTGCTTGTATCATCTCAGATACGCTGGGATCCCTGCTTGTCTGAAGTAATTCAGGGCAGAAAAGAGACTTTCATTGCGCAAAGATGTTTAAAATACTCTCCCCAGGAGCCCTGGTTACGCCACATTTCGGCAAACTAGCCTGTCACGGGACTACACCATACATGCCTTTCCTTGAGGTGAGCGGCCAATTCACCCAGACGTGGCAGTGGTGCTTATATATCACTGGATTTTTTTTCACTACGTGGCACAAATTGAAGCACATTGTCTAAGGCAGGATCCTAGACATGTTATTGTGTGGGAGTTTTTCACTTGAATAATAATTTTACACCTATGCACTTTCATATGTTAAATATATCGTTTATATTGTGCATTGTTCATTTATTTATCATTATAATATTTTGATATATACATAAGGGGAATTAGCGCACTATTTATTTACTGTTTTTTTTTCATTTGAAATCAAGTTGCTATGAGTAAAAAGAAAGAACAGCAACCAGTCATTGGCGCGGTACCTGAATAGGTGGCAGGTTCTCTGGTAGCGAGAGGGTTGGCATTCGGCTTCCTCTCTTGCTGTGTCTCCATCGACCTCCAGTAGTGGATTAGTCTAACAGAGATCTAATACCTGATCACCTGGCAAGGAAACAAAAAAGGGTTCATTGGAGCACGCATGAGGTACATGCTATGTGCTTAGCAGGACCCTATTCTGTTATTGGGAGTGAGGTAACAGAGGTCTGTTGACTGCATAGGTGTGCACAGCCTATTGCAATAGGGTGTGCACTACAAGATATAGGTATCAGTAGTATATTTTTATTTTTAAAATTTAGTTTTTTTATTGTTTTTTACAATATTATATTTTATTATTTTTTTAGGAGCCCTGCTGGGGGGGTTTTGGTGAAATATCAGAGGTCTAAATAGACCCCTAAAGTCTCACTTTCAAGGCAGAGAAAGAGACTGAGGACAGAGATTCCACACTCACTTTTTCTGCAGTCAGGTAGCAGGGGTAATCTGCACAGTACAGGATGATTAGGGTGTGCCCAGGCACGCCTGCCACCCTATGTGCGCACGCCTATGGCTGACTGGTTGAGTGGGCATAGGCTCTGCATATTCCCCCTAATGCAACACATACACCTGTTCAAGTGTGTAGGATAAGGGACAATATCTTTGGAAGAATTCAACATAACACTACACACAAGTGGCTCATCTCTGAGTTGGGGGACTACTTTAATGTTTGACTTTCACATGACCATGGCCTGTGCCAAGGCCCAGGCAATGGTGAGCATGCCTTTGGACAAGGTGTTACCCCTATGCTGGGACGAGTGACCCTCACCCTGGTCATCACCTGGTGTAGCCAAAATAACCCACCCTGGGGTAGGCCTCCTATGTGACCCATACTTGGCGCCCAACAAGTTAAGCAGGAACATGGAGGAAGTGTCACCCACCTGCCCTCCTACATTTTTGGTACCCAACATGGGACTACACCTACTGCATGCATCTGAAGATCATCCCCAAATAGACAATGGCTGTGGTAAGTTATTTTACGGACTTGTCCAGGTTTTCCTCATGATACCCCACGTGGACAGTGTGTGTCTACCTTCTGTTTGGCTCCTGTACAAGACACCCCCCATCTGATTGGCTGAGAAATTGATCAAGGTAGCACAAGGGTAGTACAAGTATACTGAATTTCAAAAGAGCCAACTTCCCTAAACTGCACTCTACGCTACATGATATTAAATGGGGTAAAATCCTAGGAACACTGAGGAAAAATGGGAGTGCTTTAAGAGCATATTAAAAAAAAGTATTGGCCAGTGCAATCCAATGGGCAATAAATATAAAAGAACTAAGATTAAATCTGGGTGGCTAAACTCTAACGTAAAAATGCATATAAAAGCAAAAGAGAAAGCCTTCAAAAAATATAAGGCTGAGGGGTCATGATCAGCATTCCAACACTACTTTCAGGAAAAGACTCACCAGCGGGTGGTGCTGTGGCTCCCTGATCCATGGGCTGCAGTTCCAGTTTGCACCAGCGGGTGTCTCCCAACAGCCAGAAGCTCACTTGGTCATCACCTGATGCTCGTTGCAGGAAGGATATTTAAATCCTGTCTGTCCTTATCTGATTGCCTTGGTGTTTTGGTCTTAATGTGCCCCTGACCTGTGATCCTGTATCCTGTGATCCTTTATCTGTTCCTGGGCCCCTGTCTTGCAGCCTGAGCCCTTCCCACCTGCTCTCTCTGTCATCTGTTCCCCGTTCCTGCCATGTGTTGCCCTCAGCTCCCTCTGACTGATCTCCTGTGTATGATCCTAGCTCGGCTACTTTTACGGTTTGGCATTTCCCTATCCACTGTGTACACTTTGTTTAGGTTGTTCTTTGTGTGTCACTATTTTGTTATTTGGCTTGTTTTACACTGTTTGCTATGTTGGAGGTGCATTTACATCTTTATCCACTTATCTTTTAAATAAATTATATTTTTTTACAATGCATTCTCTGTTGCAGTTCACACTTCTCAGGTCACCCCAGTTGCTGACATAACACCAAGGCCAGTCCTGACCAGAAGTGACTGCACAGGGAAGCCATTTTGGCTCTGTTGTTGTTTGTGGCAAGATGCATCCAGGGGAGGTTGTATACTTGTCCTTGCTGGTGACAGAAGAGAAAGAGTATTACTGCCAGATACTGAAGGAGTGGTCCAGTGATCAGCTGTTAGAATGCATTTGTCTAGCTCCACCATTCTGGCCAGGGTTCCGTGGAACCCTGGGGTTCCTCCAGAGGTTGCTAGGGGTTCCTTGAGCTGTTGCTAGTGAACCACCTATTTAATGATGCCTACAGAGCTCAAAGTTCAGCACCACTTAGCAAAGCCAGCAGCATGGCACCAAATATTTTTTTACCTGTCTTTAAGGGTGGCATTCTGAGCAACACTTTAAGGGGGGTAATCTTCCTATTGACCACCAATATCAAGGGGCATTGTTCCTATTGAGCCCTAATGAGTTGGTTTTAGTAAGGGTTCCTTGAGACATGAAAATTATTTTTGGGGTTCCTTTAGGGTTAAAAGGTATAGAAACCTGGTCTAGCTCATTCCCTAGTTGATCAGGGCAGTATGTTGTTTGGTGACGTTCAGGCATTAATTCAAGTCTGTGCAGAGTTGGCTTTGTCCAGTACTCCTAAAAGCAGTGATGAATTCCTTGCCCCCTTCAGTATGGCTCAGATAGAATCACTGGTTTGGTTATTAGAGGATGACTCAGGTTACTTCTTTAAGTATTATTCAGCATGCTCTCATCAGGTGCTAGTGGAGTGCAAGTGAAGTTTAACGCAGTGCAGTCTCTTGTCAGACAGGCAGCATGTAAACTGAATTTTGTTCAGCCATTACTACAGGCTGGGTCAGATATGTTGTATTCAGCCCCAGTCAACTTGCACCAACCCATCCCTGCTGTTAGACACCTGCCTTCTCAAATCTCTCTCTCTCCATCATCCACAACAGCCACAGTTGCAGCCCAATATACCCTGCTACTAACTATGTGTCAGTACCCTGTTTCCACTTGCTGCACCTACCCTGCCTTTAACCCATTGACAAATACCTCTTTTCCAATACCTATGGCAACCCCACAGAAATCTTCTTTAGCAACGGCTCCCTCTTTTTCACCACCCATCAGCTTTTCGCTTCCATCACCTGCACCCCCTGCTCACAGCCCTGCGTCCACATGCAGAACCTTGGTGACTAAACCAAAAAAGAAACTGAAATGAAATCCTGCCACTATCCAAATCTGCCTCCACACCAGTTGATCTGTTCCAGCCTGCCTCCACACCTGCTCCAGCCTGCCTCCACACCTGCCGACCTGCTCCAGCCTGCCTCCACACATGCTAATCTGCTCCAGCCTGCCTCCACACTAGCCAATCTGCTCCAGCCTGCCTCCACACCAGCCAATCTGTTCCAGCCTGCCTCCATACCAGCCAATCTGCTCCAGCCTACCTCCACACCATCAGACCTGCTCCAGCTGCCTCCACAGCAATCTGCTCCAGTCTACCTCCCTGATTGCCAATGGGATTTTGCCTTTGTCTGACAGACCCGAACATGCTGCCCAGCCTACAGATCCTGTGCCCGCTGCCTATCCTGCTGATCCTGTGCCCGCTGTCCAGCCTCCTGATCCTGTGCCCACTGTCCAGCCTGCTGATCCTGTGCCCAGGATCCAGCCTGCTGTTCCTGTGCCCGCTGTTCATCCTGCTGTTCCTGTGCCTGCTGCCTATGTTGCTGATCCTGTGCCCGCTGCCAATGCTGCTGATTCTGTGCCTGCTGTCCAGTCTGCTGATCCTGTGTCTGTGGTTCAGCCTGCTGCTCTGATGCTGGCTGTTCAGCCTGCTTTTCTGGTGCCCGCTGTTCAGCCTGCTGTTCTGGTGTCTGCTGCCCAGCTTGATGAGCCTCTGCCCGCTGCCCAGCTTGATGAGCCTTTGCCCACTGCCCAGCTTGATGAGCCTCTGCCAGCTGCCCAGCTTGATGTGCCTCAGCCTGCTGCCCAGCTTGATGTGCTTCTGCCAGCTGCCCAGCCTGATGTGCCTCTGTTCGCTGCCCAGGCTGATGTGCCTCTGCCTGCTGCCCAGCTTGATGTGCCCCTGCACGCTGCCCAGCCTGATGGGCCTCTGCCCACTGCCCAGCCTGATGTGCCTCTGCCCGCTGCCCAGCTTGCTGTGCCTCTGCCCACTGCTCAGCCTGATGTGCCTCTACTAGCTGCCCAGCCTCGTGTGCCTCTGCACTGGTAAGCTGCATTCAGTGGGCACTGGTAGGCTCAGTTGGCATCAATAATCTGCATTCGGTGGGCACAGGTGAGCTTGGTGGGCACTCGTGCATTGCATTCGGTGGGCACTGGAAAGATGTATTCGGTGGGCACTGGTAATCTGCATTCAGTGGGCACTGGTAAGTTCGGTGGGCGCTGGTAAGCTGTATTCGGTAGGCACTGACAAGCTGCATTCGGTGGGCACTAGTAAGCTGCATTCAGTGGGCACTGGTAAGCTGCATTCAATGGGCACTGGTAAGCTCGGTGGGCACTGGTAAGCTGCATTCAGTGGGCACTGGTAAGCTGCATTCAGTGAGCACTGGTAAGCTCGGTGGGCACTGGAAAGCTGCATTCGGTGGGCACTGGTAAGCTGCATTCTGTGCGCACTGGTAAGCTCGGTGGACACTGGTAAGCTGCATTCAGTGGGCACTGGTAAGCTGCATTCAGTGGGCACTGGTAAGCTTGGTGGGCACTGGTAAGCTGCATTCAGAGGGCAATGGTAAGCTCGGTGGACACTGGTAAGCTGCATGCGGTGGGCACTGGTAAGCAGCATTCGGTTGGCCCCAGATAAGATGTATTCAGTAGGCACCGGTAAGCTGCGTGGGCACTGGTAAGCTGCATTTGGTGGGCACTGCTGGTAAGCTGCATTCAGTGGGCACTGGTAAGCTACATTCAATGGACACTGGTAAGCTCAGTGGGCAGTGGTAAGCTGCATTCAGTGGGCACTGGAAAGCTGCATTCAGTGGGCCCTGGCAAGCTGCATTCAGTGGGCACTGGTAAACTCAGTGGGCACTGGTAAGCTTCATTCGGTGGGCACTCGTAAGCTGCATTCGGTGCGCACAGGTGAGCTGCATTCAATGGGCACTGGTAAACTCAGTGGACACTGGTAAGCTGCATTCAGTGGGCACTGGCAAGCTCGGTGGGCACTGGTAAGTTGTATTCGGTAGGCACTGACAAGCTGCATTCGGTGGGCACTGCTGGTAAGCTGCATTCAGTGGGCACTGGTAAGCTGCATTCAATGGGCACTGGTAAGCTCAGTGGGCACTGGTAAGCTGCATTCGGTGGGCACTGGTAAGCTCGGTGGACACTGGTAAGCTGCATTCAGTGGGCACTGGCAAGCTCGGTGGGTACTGGTAAGCTGCATTCAGTGGGCACTGGTAAGCTTGGTGGGCACTGGTAAGCTGCATTCAGTGGGCAATGGTAAGCTGCATTCAGTGGGCACTGGTAAGCTGCATTCAGTGGGCATTGGTAAGTTGCATTCAGTGGGCACTGGCAAGCTCAGTGGGCACTGGTAAACTGCATTCAGTGGGCACTGGTAAGCTGCATTCAGTGGGCACTGGCAAGCTTGGTGGGCACTGGTAAGCTGCATTTGGTGGGCACTGCTGGTAAGCTGCATTCAGTGAGCACTGGTAAGCTGCATTCAATGGACACTGGTAAGCTCAGGGGGCACTGGTAAGCTGCATTCAGTGGACACTGGTAAGCTGCATTCAGTGGGCACTGGTAAACTCAATGGGCACTGGTAAACTTCTTTCGGTGGGCACTCGTAAGCTGCATTCGGTGCACACTGGTAAGCTGCATTCAGTGGGCACTGGTAAGCTCGGTGGGCACTGGTAAGCTGCATTCGGTGGGGACTGACAAGCTGCATTCAGTGTGCACTGGTAAGCTGCATTCAGTGGGCACTGGTAAGCTGCATTCAGTGGGCACTGGTAAGCTCGATGGGCACTGGTAAGCTGCATTCAGTGGGCACTGGTAAGCTCGGTGGGCACTGGTAAGTTGCATTGAGTGGGCAATGGTAAGCTTGGTGGACACTGGTAAGCTGCATTCAGTGGGCACTGGTAAGCTGAATTCAGTGGGCACTGGCAAGCTTGGTGGGCACTGGTAAGCTGCGTTTGCTGGGCACTGGTAAGCTGCATTTGGTGGGCACTGCTGGTAAGCTACATTCAGTGGGCACTGGTAAGCTACATTCAATGGACACTGGTAAGCTCAGTGGGCAGTGGTAAGCTGCATTCAGTGGGCCCTGGTAAGCTGCATTCAGTGGGCCCTGGTAAGCTGCATTCAGTGGGCACTGGTAAACTCAGTGGGCACTGGTAAGCTTCATTCAGTGGGCACTGGTAAGCTGCATTCGGTGCACACTGGTAAGCTGCATTCAGTGGGCACTGGTAAACTGTGTGGACACTGGTAAGCTGCATTCAGTGTGCACTGGTAAGCTGCATTCAGTGGGCACTGGTAAGCTGCATTCAGTGGGCACTGGTAAGCTGCATTCGGGGGGCACTGGTAAGCTGCATTCAGTGGGCACTGGTAAGCTTGGTGGGCACTGGTAAGCTGCGTTCGGGGGCACTGGTAAGCTCGGTGGGCGCTGGTAAGCTGCATTCAGTGGGCACTAGTAAGCTGCATTCAGTGGGCATTGGTAAGCTTGGTGGGCACTGGTAAGCTGCATTCGGTGGGCACTGGTAGGCTGCATTTGGTGGACACTGATAAGCTGAACTTGGTGGGCACTGATAAGGCTGCATTTGGTGGGCACTGGTAGGCTGCATTTGGTGGGCACTAGTAGGCTGCATTTGGTGGGCACTGATAAGCTGCATTTGATGGGCACTGCACTGGTAGGCTGCATTTGGTGGGCATTGGTAGGCAGCATTTGATGGGCCCTGACAAGCTGAATTCGGTGGGCACTGACAAGCTGCATTTGGTGGGGCACTGACAAGACTGCATTTGGTGGGTACTAATGAGGCTGCATTTGATGGGCACTGATAAGCTGCATTTGGTGGGCACTGATAAGCTGCATTTCTTGGGCACTCCACTGGTAGGCTGCATTTGGTGGGCATTGGTAGGCTGCATTTGATGGGCACTGGTAGGCTGCATTTAGCATGCACTGATAAGATTGCATTTGGCGGGTACTGTACTGATGAGGCTGCATTTGGTGGGCACTGCACTGATGAGGTTGCATTTGGTGGGCACTGCACTGGTAGGCTGCATGTAGCTACGTATGTGTTCATTTTGAAATATGTGCGTGTGTCTACAAGTGTGTTAATTTGGCAATGTGTGCGCCTGCCAGTCTGTTAATTTGGGATTTTGTGGGTATTTGTGTGTCTGTTAGTGTGTGTGTGGGTGGGTGTGTATCGGTCATTGCAGCATGCACACATACAATGATATTGCACATGAACAAAAACCATCACAAACACGCACAGAAATCATTACAAACGCATACTGACATTACACACACAGAAACAATGACACCCAAACAATAGAAATTACTTTCTCGAGACAGGGGTACATAGGAAATTTTTTTAGACCTGCAGGGGTACTTCACCGTAAAAGGTTGAGAAACACTGCTCTAGATAAAGATTGGCCTGTGGACGTGGTATACCTGGATTTTGCAAAGGCACAGTCCCCCATAAACGTTTACTTTACAAACTGAGGTCTGTAGGCATGGACCAATAGGGTATGTACCTGGATAGAAAACTGGTTACAGGAGTATGTTCAAAGGGTGATGATAAATAGTGAGTACTCAGAATGGTTATGTGTGGTACGTGGGGTCCCCCAAGGATCTGTCCTGGGACCAATTCTGTTTAATTTATTCATTAATCATATAGAGGTTACTATAAATAGCTCAATCTCAGTGTTTGCTGATGATATAAAGCTAAGCAGGGCAATAACTTCACAAAAAGATGTAGAAGCCTTACAAGACGATCTAAATAAAATAATGGGTTGGGCAACTACATGGCAAATAAGGTTTAATGTTGAAAAATGTAAAGTAAATGCACATGCTTGAGGCTCGACATGTCGGATGCTTCTCCTTAGAGCTCCGCACTTCCCGCAATTACACTGAGGATTTAGCTGGGTCTGAGCACATATACTCCCGCGGCTTCCTCACGACATCCCTCCGGAGCACTTAAAGCACCCGCAGAATGGTTCTCACAGGTCACCAGGATCAAAACAAGGCCATTAAAGAGGCCTTGGCCTGCGCCTCCTCCAAGGAGGCGGCGAAGACATCAGCAGCTCCACGCACCTTCCCCCTCATGGTCGGAGCCGATAGCTAGCAATGGGGAGGAGGAAACTGCCTTTGCACTCAGCAGCTCCCCTGTCATCCCTCACTCGGGTATGTTTCAAAAAAACATTTTACATTAGATGGAGGCGATGCTTTAGAAGGCTCTTAAAACAACTTCTGAACAGATCACTGATTGCCTGTCTTGTGAGAAATTGGTTAGCGTACAACAGATCTGGAAACATACCATCAATGAGTACACTCAGGAGCTTGAGGCACTCAAAGATGAAAATGCAACGCTGCTCTCTCGTATTGAGGATGCGGAGAATTGCTCCTGCAGATCAAATTTGTGGAATACCAGAGAGTGTAGCAACCGAACATCCTTCACAACAGCCCTATTTCAGGAACTTTCCCCATTTATACTGTGATGTTATGCGATGTGCGATAGTGGACGGGCGATATTTGTCGCCTTGCATGGGTTCACTTGGAGTGGACTAGAAAGGCCGACCCGGGTTTTGCCAGTCACCGTGGCAGAGCTGGTTCCTGCACAAAGTTTCTGGTCCACCCAGATCCCTCTCCATCTGCTTGAAATAACCAGGAAGAGATCTCAGTGGAGCTCAACCTGGGACTCAGTATCCTTACACTGAGAGAGCTAAGACCTTGAGTTGTTGGTTGCTCTAAAGACTGCAAAAGAAAAATGTTTGCATTTGTTTGTTTGAAGGTGTCAGGGATAAGCCCGACATCATATAGAGAGGTATCCTGTCTGTATTAGTTTAGCGTCAGACAGCAAGGTTTTGTTTTTGCTGTTTTTGTTTGTTTTATGACCTGCAACCTTTACCAAATAAAGCTGGCAACCCGCCAGATTTTAAGAAAGTTTGCCTACAAGCTGCCTTCTTCCCAGGAAAGGTGATCCACACAAGCTAATCTCACACACGTGGACTCTTTACAAAATGGAGGAATTGGCGAAGGCCCTGCTGGAAGCCAATGCAGCTCAGCGGGAAACCAACTGCCAGGTCACAGAGGCCACTGCAGCTCAGCGAGAGGTAGGGTCGCCAGGCCGCTGCAGCTCAGCGAGAGGAGATATTGACATTTTTAGGACATTAACTCGTCCCAGTAGAGAGATTGGAAGAGCAGACCATTGTGTTAAAAGGCGATTAATTTCAGCAAATAGGGGAGGAAAATTAGCCGAGTACAGTGTAGAGTATGTGGGGGTAAGGTGTATGCCTAGATATTTGAGTGACCCAGTGCGCCATTGATATCTATATCTGGTCTGTAAAGAGTCCAAATGGGCTTTAGGGATGTTTATTGGAAGGGCTTCTGTTTTGGATGAGTTTACCTTAAAGCCAGACATAGAACCAAAGGATTCCAAAAGATTATGTAGGGAGGGTAGTGAGGTGTGAGGATGTGTTAGAGTTAACAAAATGTCGTCAGCAAAGAGGGAAAGTTTGTACTCTCGTTGCCGCAGCCGCACCCCCCGAATGTCTGAGTGGGCTCTTATAGCCGCTGCCAATGGCTCCAAGCTAAGAATAAACAGCAGAGGTGACAAGGGGCACCCCTGCCTTGTGCCATTCTTAAGGGGGAACGCCTGCGACAGGTGAGAGGACAGCCTTACTTGTGATGTGGGTATGGAATATAGTGCTTGTAGGGCCCTAACGAAGGATCCTGAAAAACCATACTGTTGTAAGACAGCAAACATGAATGGCCAACTTAGGCGATCAAAGGCCTTTTGGGCATCCAAACTCAAGACAACAGCAGGGTTTTTAGTCTTAGATAAGAGATCAATAAGATCAATCGTTCTTCTTGTATTATCGCCTGCGTGTCTTGATGGGACAAATCCCACTTGGTCATTATGTATCAAATGCGTTAGAATAGAGGACAGTCTATTGGCAAGGATTTTCGTAAATATTTTATAGTCCGAATTTATCAGAGCAATTGGGCGATAATTATCTGGGTGTGAGGGGTCCTTGCCTGGTTTAGGCAATACTGTTATAAATGCGCTAAGGAATTGGCTGTGCGGGATGGTGCCTTTTTGTAAGGAAGCGTAAAGCTTTAATAAATGTGGAGCTAGGATAGGTAAAAAGGTTTTATAATATGAGTACGGAAGGCCATCTGGACCTGAGGATTTGTGTGTGGGGAGATGTTTTATCACTTCTGTCAACTCCTCAGGGGTAACAGGTGCATTCAATCGGGTGCGTTGTTCAGGTGATATTCTAGGTAATTGCAAAGTGGACATAAAGGAATCAAATTTTTCTTGTGAAAATATTGAAGCTGAGTCTTTAGTCAGACAGTTATATAAGTCTTTGTAATAATTACCAAAAACCTGGGACATTTTTTGGGGGCAATGAGTTGGTGTGCCATCCGACTGTATTAGGTGGTCTGGGATTGTCATATGTGGCCTCGGTTTGAGTTTTTGAACGAGCATTCTGTGTGGCTTATTGGCATATTCATAGAACCTTTGTTTAGACCATAGTATTGATTTAGAAATTTTGCTCATTGCTAACGACTTGATGCGGTTGCGCACCCCAACAACGTTTCTCAAACGATCAATGGTAGGTGCTTGTAAAAGTTTTTGCTCGGCCGTGCGCAACCTCGCCAAGAGTTCTATTTTCAGTTTATTCGAATCTTTTTTCAGTTGTGAGCTCAGTGAAATACACTCCCCTCTAAAGGAAGCCTTGTGGGCCTCCCACAATGTGGAAACCTCCGCAACCGATCCCTCATTCAGTTGGAAAAATTCCGAGATTTTCTGTTGTAGTTTGTTTTGGGTTTCGGGTATTCTCAGTAATGTCTCGTTAAGGCGCCAATGACATGTTTTAGTGGTAGGAGCCGAGAGACTTAGGTCCAGGGTAATAGGTGCGTGGTCAGACCACGTAATGGGGTCTATTTCCGAGGAGACCACTCCAGGTAGTAGTGGGGCAGTAACAAAGAAATGATCTAATCTGGTATAGACTTTGTGTGGGGGAGAATAAAAGGTATATCGTTTGCCTATCGGATGTTGGATTCTCCATGTGTCAAAAAGATTATAGGATCTAATTAGTTTGCGGAAAGAAGTGGAGAGTTTTTGAGCTTGGGCAGGGGGGGTAGACTGAAAAAGGGCAAATCTGTCTCTAGATGACGACATACACATATTAAAATCCCCACCTAGTATCATGAAGGGCTGTGAGTATGATTGTAATTTCTCAAAAACTTTTTGGAGGAATCCTATTTGTCCTGAGTTGGGAGCATAAATATTAGCTAAGGTAAAGTGCGTATGTAGGTGAGTACAGTTCAGGAGTATAAATCTACCTTGTGGGTCTAGGAATGAAGACCTGATAGGTAAATTACTGGATCGTTTGATTAGGATTGCGACTCCGGCCTTCCCAGAAGGGTCAGAGGCCACAAAGGCTGTAGGGAATTGTTTGGCCGCAAACTTAAAGGGATTAGCCGTTTTAAAATGAGTCTCCTGAACCATAATCACATCCGCACCTGAGGATTTGAATTCCTTCAAGACCACCCATCTTTTTTGAATGGAATTCA
This sequence comes from Glandirana rugosa, assembly GCA_018402905.1. Taxonomy (NCBI): domain Eukaryota; kingdom Metazoa; phylum Chordata; class Amphibia; order Anura; family Ranidae; genus Glandirana; species Glandirana rugosa. The sequence goes on along the minus strand of BLSH010346840.1, from coordinate 1,011,639 downwards.
GACCCTTAACATTGCAAGAGTATATCTTAAGAGCCATGACTTACATAGTTGTATACTGCTGACAATACCTGAACGAATAGAGTATATGAATGTGACCTTGAAACATATATACTCAATACCATGCAGAGATATCCAAAGTATAGTTATGCTATGTTTGTCTGGGTACTGTCTCTGTACCAAATAAACAAACATAAACAAAGACATAGAGAAGTAATTTGTGCTATTACTGTAGGTTGAAATTGTAACACAATTAAAATGTCAAACCTGAAAAAACAAAAACAAAAACAACAGCAACAAAAAAAAATTAGTGAAAGGCCTGAGGGCAGGAAAAACCTCAGGAATCCTGGGCAGCCGCCCAAGGATTTTACGGGGTGCAACTCCGGTCGCACTGACATTCCCGAGTGTAGTACCAGGGAGGATTGGAGAAGAAAAACGGGAAAAAACAAACCTGAGTTCCCAGCATCTTCCCATGGGGTGACCCCTGGGACAGTTAGAATTTCAAGGCTTCCAGGTTGAGATGTATATGAGCTGATTTCAGTTCAGCCATATAAAGGTTAAAGGTCTCTCTAGGGGACGCAATCCTCAGGTGGGGAATCTGGAAGAATTTGATCTTTGGGGAGTAGATGAAGACCTTTGGGATTTCTGACGTACAGGTGTCCATATCCTAGCTGGTGTCTGAGGGGGTCTCACATTCAGAGGGGGCAGTTGGAGTTCTCCCTCAGGGATGGGTGGCAGTCCAAGGTTCCTCATGAACTGATCGCATTCATGAAGGTCTCTAATGGAGTACTGTATGCCATCTTTAGAGGGGTGGACTCCTAACGCAGGGGATCTCTCTGGAAATTGGAAATATACCGACTTGACTTTAGTCGAGTATATGTAGAGTTGGACCTTCGGAACTTTAAGATTGACAGGGTCCCCAGTGGGGTACCCTTCTACGACCCTTGAGTCCAAACAAAAAAGGGCAAAAAGAAGAGGTTAGGAGGGACCATGATGTGAGCCCTTACAGTCACGCTGGCCTCAACGTGGGGCATTTTAGGAACCCGCCGACGGGTCCTAAGGACTCCAAAAAGGACGGGAGTCCGGAAAGTGATTAAAAAAAAA
>BLSH010346840.1:983000-1000534 GCA_018402905.1 Glandirana rugosa | reverse complement strand
ATGCTAGCACGTGTTGCTAGTCTAACAACCTCATTAAACTCTAAAGTGTATGAGGAAACTCTCCCTTTAGAAATAGGAGATGATTTTTGAACAATAATGTGTCACTTACAGCAACAGCTGGAACCTGGCCCTATAGGAGTAGGCAATGGTTTTTGAACAATAATCTGTCCCTCTAAGCAACAGCTGGAAACTCTCCCTTTAGAACTAGGAGATGATTTTTGAACAATAATGTGTCACTTACAGCAACAGCTGGCCCTATAGGAGTAGGCAATGGTTTTTGAACAAGAATCTGTCCCTCTAAGCAGAAGCCTCTACCTAGTGCAGTCAGATCGCTCAAAGCAGCAGTATGTGAAATCTCAAATTACTCCCACAATCTGATCGTTGTGTACGATCGTAACGATCGTTGTGTTAGTCAGGGTTTGATCTGCAATGTGTCACTCAAAGCAGCAGTATGTGAAATCTCAAATTACTCCAACAATCTGATCGTTGTGCACGATCGTAGCGATTGTTTTATGCAGAGTTGGATCTGCAATCTGCAACTCAAAGCAGCAGTATGTGAAATCTCAAATTTCTGCTATCTGTCCCTCAGAGCAACAGCATGAGTGATCTCAGGATGCAGGATCAGATGTTAAAATGTCTGCAATCTCTCCCTGACAAAAATGCCGGCAGCTTCCTCTCCCTACACTAACCCAAGAGCATGTGACATGCAGCACTGTGACTCCAGCTTATAAAGAGGCTGGGTCACATGATGCACTGGCCAATTCACAGCCATGCCATTAGTAGGCATGGCTGTGATGGCTTCTAAGGGCAAACCAGTGAAACGCTTGTTGATTGGCTGCCCTGAAGCTATTCAACATGCGTGATCAACTACCAGAACCCGAACCCGAACGTTTTTTGAAATGTCCGTGTCCGGGTCCCGGACACCCGAAAGTGCGGTATGGACCCGAACGTTACAGTCCGGGTTCGCTCAACGCTAATAGTGACCAAACCTGGTCCAGAAGGCCATCTTCCACTCATCCCCTTCCCGTATGCGGATGAGATTGTACGCCCCATGGAGGTCCAACTTTGTGAACACGGCTGCAGTTCCTAGCCTCTGGAAAAGTTTGGGGACCAAAGGCAGGGGGTACCTGTTCTTGATGGTGATCCTGTTAAGATCCCGGTAGTCTATACAGGGCCTGAGGGACCGGTCTTTCTCCTCCACAAAGAAGATTCCCGCACCGGCGGGTGAAGTAGATGGCCTGATGAACCCCTTTTCCAGGTTCTCGTCAAGATAGGCCTTGAGGGCCCCTAGCTCTGCCTCAGACAAGGGGAAGATCTGACCGGCTCCGGGCAGGAGGTCAATCGGACAGTCGTATTACCTATGCGGTGGGAGGACATCAGCTTACTTACTGAATACATCCAGAAAGCCATGGTACAGTACAGGTACAGTAAGGCGGGTGTCCTGGTCGTGTTCAGTGTCCAGACAGAGTATAGGTGATGGGGTCTCAGAGGGTGATGGCAGACAGTGCTGAAGGCAGTAGGAAGAACTGAACTGCACTTTCCCCGTGGCCCAGTCAATGTGGGGGTTGTGCATCCGGAGCCAGGGAAGACCCAAAATGACTGGAAATAGGGGGGACGCAATGGCATCCAGCCGTAGAAATTCCAAGTGTCCCCCTTCCAACTTGGTGGGTATAGGGATGGTCTTCTGAGTAACGTGGCCGGATTTAATAGTGGTTCCATCGGCCAACTGGACAACCATTGGATGGTCCTTGGGTCGAAGTGGGATCTGGTGGTTGGCTGCAAAAGTGACATCAACAAAGCAACTGCAAGCTCCTGAATCGATAATTGCCTGCACCTGAATATCTCCACTGGGAATCTGTAGTGACAGAGATGACCAAATGAGCTTTGTTGCTTGGTAAATGCATCAGGCTTTTCTGGGTCGGAGTGGCCCGCTTGCCGGCCTTAACAGGGCAATTCTTCACCAGATGCCCAGGCCCTCCACAATATAGGCAGAGGCTGAGGACCATGTGTCTCTGGCGTTCTTCTGAGGTCAATGGTGGGCGGTGGAAACTGGTTTGCATGGACTCGGACGGGTCTGGTGGAATGGAGGGGGTGGCCGGACTGGAATCAGGACACCTGGGATTTCTGGGCATCATCCCGGTAAGGCGTGCAGCCCCCGTGGACCTCTCAATCCTGCGTTCCCGCAGGCGCCGATCAATCTGTATGGACAGATCGACCAGGGCGTCGAGGGTAGGAGGCACCCAACGCGAGCCAGCTCGTCCTTGAGTGGCTCTGAGAGGCCCAGCCTGAATTGATGACGGAGGGCCGCCTCATTCCAGGCTTTCGAACGAAAGGGTCGGGGAACAAAAAGTGGGACTTTAAGTGAAGCTTAAAAGTGGCCTGGTAAGGCTCTAGCTTCCATCCCTGAAACATGATATATAAAAAAATTGCACAATGTGCAGTCGGACAAAAGGGTGGGACTTTACATGGAGGATGTGGTGGTCTGAATGTAATATTTGATGGATATGAGTCAATTGAGGTAGTAAATTAATTTATTAAGTAATCATTAATTAAACATATACATGGTAACACTCGGGGGCTGTGACGCACACTGCGGGCTCCCTCCACCCTCCCCATTGGGAGGGGGCGAGGGCTCTGCTAGTGTGCGTCAACGTCACGCCATCCTGCCGCATGCGCGGCGTCCTTGGTGACGTTGCGGTACGCGCGGGATCCACCATTCTCGCGGACAATGTGGGGGGTTGGGGGGCCCGTGCCGTGCGCGAATTCGGCGCGCAGGTGCCTCCTCCTTCCACAGTCCACGTGTGTGGCGTTGGCGGCGTGCAGTGGTGGCGGGGCCTACATATGGACGCCACCTGGGACGGGTTTACCACCGGGAATGGCGTATCAGCAACACATGTAGCACACTTCACTCATGCTACAATCAGGTACCTGTCTTTGTAATTTCTCATCCCACTTCTGTTATGGTTTTTTGTTACTTCATCACATCATGCACTCTATATTCACCACTAACTTTCATGGGTTTTCCATTCCACTTCATTTCACCTCCCTCTGTTTCTTTTTCCCAACATCTTCTGTTCTCTTTCCATTGTCCCCCTTACGCCACTTTTCCTTTTTTTTTTTTTTTTCCCATGCCATTCTGTGAGCCTTTCCCTTTCTTACCAACTTTTTTCACCTCTCACTGTTTCCACCTTCATTTCATCATCAGTTGTTCAGTGGATCAATTTATTCTTTCTATCACAGACCACATACCACACCGTTTTCATCTTTCTGATCTCATCCCAGTGCCTGACTACGCTCTGGTGGGATGTCCGTGCTGGTTGTCGCTGCCCTGCCCGTCCGCCACAGCCCCCGCCCACCATGATCCCGGATAGCCCCATACCTCTGGCGCCACACAATCGGCTTGCAAACTTGCGTGAGTGTATACTTAATATCTAGTCTATTTTGGGGACTGTTCATCAGGAGATGTCAGCCCCATTATCTTTTATGAGGTTATCAACAAAGTTTACACCCCCACCCCCCCTTTTTTCTAATTATTCTTTTCGCAGACTAACACGCTTGCTCCTGATGAGTGACCCCAAAAGTCATGAAACGCGTAGAGCTACTACTGTTGTGTTTTTTGCTACTACAATACGCCATTTTTACAATCTATTTTACGATATACCGGGGGCATCACCCCCAGAAACTTCAAAATACGGGCCATGCAGTGTGTTATTGTTGAATTTAGTACTGTGTATATATATCAAATTGATGGATGGGGAACTTGGATTATGTATTGTATGAATTTCTATTTTATTGTATAATCATGTTTTACCTGATTGGATCACGTGTGTGACCATGTATATGTTTAACTAATGATTACTTAATAAATTCATTTACTACCTCAATTGACTCATATCCATCAAATATTACATTCAGACCACCACATCCTCCATGTAAAGTCCCACCCTTTTGTCCGACTGCACATTGTGCAATTTTTTTATATATCATTCCAGGCTGTGTCAGCGCTCCAGAGCCGAAACTCAGAGATGTATTCCTCCGCTGTGCGGCGGCCTTGCTGCAGGGCGTGAAGGGCTGCTTCCTCCGCCGTGGCCGCTACGTGGGGGTCTGCATAGAGCTGAGCCATCGCTTGAAACAGCCGGTCCAAACTGGTAGTCTCCGGGGCTTTCTGCTCCAATAGGCGATGGGCCCATGCTTGTGGTTCCTTCAAGAGCAGTGAAATCACCAGCCCCACCTTAGTTGCCTCCACTGAAAAAGTCCAGTGTTGGAGAGCGAGATACAACTCGCATGAGGTACGGAAGCTCCAGAACTTTCGGCGGTCCCCCGCAAACTGCTCTGGCAAATGTACGTCGTGCTTCATGGGCAGGGCCACAATGGTGCACGGAGGAGACTGGCGGGGATCAGCTGGAACTGAGGTGGAGAGCTCCCGTATACTCCGTTCCAGATAGGTGCACCCCTCTTGGAGGGTCCTTATGGCGTGAGTGAGGCCATCCAGGTGCACACTCAGATCATCCATGGGAGAGGTCCCCTGCGCAGACTAGGGCATAGCTGTCCGTTACTGTCATGTCCCTGGTGGTCGAGTCTGACTTGTGCAGGGGAAAACCTCTCTTGCGGCCCTGGTTCAAGGACCCCTGGTAGTGGAGACAAGGAATCCTGGAGCACAGGGGGGCACGAGGGCTGCATACAATCTCTGATGGCAGCTGAGAATCCACTGGAGCTTGTGCAACAGAAGAGTTGTGGTAAAGGCCGGGTCGTTAACAGGCTGGCGGTGAAGTACAGAAGGATCAGGCAGGTGGGTGGTCGAGTTCAGGCAGGGCTGGCAACATGCGGGCAACAAAGGTACAAAGGAGCAGGCAAAGAGTAGTCGTAGACAGGCCGGAGGTCAGGGCAGGCAGATAGCAACAGAGTCCAAGGGGAGCCAGGGTCACAGGATACAGGAAGTCACTTAGAGTAGCTCACGGGTCACAGGGTACTGGAATGCTGTAGAACGGACAGCACTGCTTCCTGGTGCTGTCCTGCTTAAATGGCCGCTATTGGCGCCATTGGCGCACGCGTGAATGCGCATGGAGAGCCAGAAACGGCCAAGAGGCTATCTTCCTAACAGGTAATCTTTTGTTTACCCATTACTCAGCAGAATGTATTTTGGGGTGTAATTCTTGGTATGTGCATGCTATGTGTCCTGACGGTCTTCCTTGCATGTTGGGCCTCTGTATGTAGCCAGGTTGTGTAAAAGTCTCACACAAGTGGTATCGCCATACTCAGGAGGAGTAGCAGAATGTATTTTAGGATGTAATTTTTGCCATGTACATGCTATCTGTTGGAAATATCTCATTAATGGACCACTTTGTGTAAAAAAATTGCGTTTTCATTTTTTTCCCACATTTTCCAAATCTTCTGGAAAAAAAATGAACCGTTCAAAAGACTCATTATGCCTCATAGATTATACGTTGGGGTGTTAGCTTTCCAAAATGGGGTCATTTTGTGGGCGCTTCCATAGTCCACTAGGACGTCGATGACAAAACGGTAAGAGGAGCCAGACTCACGTGTTCACATCACTTCCGGTTTCGGAGTATAGGCCGGTGGAGCGCACGCCACAATACCAGGAAGCATGCAGGACTTTGTAAAAGCCACGGCAGGCCTTCACTTCTATACGGAAACCGAAGTATTGAGCTTTCTACATATGCACTGTTTTAAATATTGGGAAAATAAATAAAAGGATTACGCTATGGGCAACCTTTTTATCTTCCCTTCTGGTACTGGATATATGCTGTCTGCCACTGGATATTAACGGCCAGGGAGCACGGAGCCATCAACATCCGCTACGTAGGGGACCACCAAACAGACATCTATGCGTTTTACCCCTGTGGGGGTGACGCTGTTTGGTAAGTGGGGTACACCTAGGGGAGCACGCGTGACCTGCACCTGTGAAAGCACCGGAAGACTTTTTGCACATTGCATATCACCAATTGAATAAAGACATTTTTATACTCACCTATGTTGCACTATGCACTTTTTGAATTAATTGTGACTGAATCGAACATTATATAGATGTATATTATTTTTGATATTTAAGAGATGATCTGCACATTAGATATATTTACACATTTTTTTAGCCTATTACGTTGATTTTAGATTACATATGTGTATGGTTAACACCTATTGATCACGGGCTGCACATGCACTTTTCTGATGAACAAAGCACATATGAAAATACATATTTATTTAATCTTATTTTACCTGGTGTACCTTATAGGCTTACCCTCTGATACCACCAGGGGGTAGAAGTATACCTTACAGGTTACCATTGGAGCCAATTAACAGGCATACAAGCAGCGCCAGACCCAGTCTTTAATTTCATACATCTTATTACCTACCCCTAACTGTTGTCAGGGAGAGAGGGTTTCCTGGGCGGCAGCAGGCTTATATATATATAGATATATCGCTATCACATCCTAAGCGCAGTACCAAACCCCCCTTGTCATATACAAAATTTATGAAGATAAATTACTAATTTGCAAAATTTTATAACAAAAACGAAGAAAAATGTGTTTTTTTTTTTTTAATTTTTGCCCTTTTTTCATTTATAGCGCAAAAAATAAAGAACACAGAAGTGATTAAATACCACCAAAAGAAAGCTCTATTTGTATGAAAAAGGGACAAAAAAATCATATGGGTACAGTGCTGCATGACTGAGTAATTGTCATTCAAAGTGTGAGCGCACTGAAAACTGAAAATTGGTCTGGGTAGGAGGGGGGTTTAAGTGCCCAGTAAGCAAATGGTTAATGGGCGTCACAGGTCCCGCACTAACTCGGGATTGGCCAAGTGTGACGTCCATCACAGCCACCACGCAGTGTCACTGAGTCCTGACGGCGCCCTGTAATGGACGTCACACATCCCGCGATGCGGGATTGGACCACTGTGGTGACATCCATCATAGTCGCTGCCGTATCAGCACCTTTTTTAATGGCGGCTCTGGGCTAATAATAGAATTAGACTGCCCCGAGCCTTGGGGCACCCTTGGGGCTGTAGCCCCTTAGCACCAGGCTCCCGACGCCCTTGCTCCTCTGGTCATGCTGTGTACCCCTCTGGTCATGTTGTATACCCCTCTGATCATGCTGTATACTCCTCTGGTCATGCTGTATACCCCTCTGGTCATGCTGTATACTCCTCTGGTCATGCGTATACCCCTCTGGTCATGCTGTACACCCCTCTGGTCATGCTGTATACTCCTCTGGTCATGCTGTATACTCCTCTGGTCATGCTCTATACCCCTCTGGTCATGCTGTATGCCCCTCTGGTCATACTGTATACTCCTCTGGTCATGCTGTATACCCCTTGGGTCATTTGTATACTCCTCTGGTCATGCTGTACACCCCTCTGGTCATGCTGCATAATCCTCTGGTCAGGCTGTATACTTCCCTGGTCATGCATATACCCCTCTGGTCATGCTGTATATTCCTCTGGTCATGCTTGCTGTATACTCCTCTGGTCATGCTGTATACCCCTCTGGTCATGCTGTATACCCCTCTGGTCATGCTGTATACCCCTCTGGTCATGCTGTATACCCATCTGGTCATGCTGTATACCCCTCTGGTCATGCTGTATATTCCTCTGCTCATGCCGTATACTCCTATGGTCATGTGCATACTCCTCTGGTCATGTGTATACCCCTCTGGTCATGCTGTATATTCCTCTGGTCATGCTGTATAACCCTCTGGTCATGCTGTATACCCCTCTGGTCTTACTGTATACCGTTATCTGGCGATGCTGGGCTGCATACTCCTGACACAATGGGTGGAATATATAAAGGGTGGGGCTTAAGATAAGTGGGAGGGGTCAAAAAGGAACGGCAGGGTCTGGCATCCCTTACTAAATTTTCACCAGCCACAACTGTTCACATGTGCTGCAATTCCTTCCACCCCCTCTATAATTCAATGTGGAAATCACAGATTGAATTTTCTTGCCACTGCAGTCGGAAACAAACATTGATTTGTCCCCACTAATGATTAAAAAAACTAATTATGTTTTTACAACAAAAAATGTCAAACAAAATTCTAATAGTGCACCTCCAGCCTTAAGGCCCGTACACATGGTACAATTATCAGCCAACGGTCGTACGACAGCCTGTTGTCCAATAATCCAACCGTTGTCTGAGAAGACTAGAAAACTTTTGCCTGCCAACAAGGCGTTGGCCAGTTTTCGGCTCGTGTGTACAGAAGTTGGCCAAATAAAAGTTGGAAGTACAAGCACACATGCTCGTAATGCAGGAAGTGTTTTGGCCATGTAAACCTGCATCCGTAATTCACAATTTACATTCACCTGAACTTCCTCTTTATACGCTCCTAACACGTCACTATGTTTGCATTTGTCGGATGATAACTTGAGTCACGTCAGTACGCTAGACAAAACCACGGACAGCCAATTTGGACAAAAGTTGGATATGCGGTCGTACGATAATCGGCGTGTGTGTACGAGGCTTAACTCTTGAACATTCAGCATTGTATCTGCTGATCCTTCTCTTACTGAATATAAAGAATATTTGTAAAAGAAAAGGAGTATCACCAGCTCAGTAAAAGGCATCAAAAAACAATACCTACCACATATCCAGTTTTTATCATTTAACCTCCCTGGCGGTATTCCCGAGTGTGGCTCGGGGTGGAATTTCAGTACCATTAGCGGTAACCCCGAGCCACACTCGGGATTGCATCGCTGGATCCAAGGCAGCGTTACTCACCTTGTCCCCTGGATCCAGCGATGTCTCCCGCCGTGTATACGGGCTGTGTCCTCCGCCCGATGCCTCTGTGTGCCGGGCTCCGTTCCCTGCGAGCGTCGCGTCACACGGGGGCGGAGACCGGCGGCAAATTCAAAAAGTGAAACACACAGTAAATATACAGTACACTGTAATCAGTAAGATTACATTACTGTATGAAATCATTTCACATCCCCTTTTTCCCTAGTGATTTGCCCAGTGCCCTGCATGTACTTTTATATTATATATGCCATTCTTTCTGCCTGGAAACTTGGGAATGTCCATGGCAACCAAAAAGTGTCCCTTTACGTCAAAAGTAGTTTTTGATCAGCTAGAAAACAGCGATAGTAAATAAGAATCATTTGCAGGATTGAGTGATACTGATTTTTGGGGAAATTTATCATCAGACACTGAAAATGATGACAGCGACAATTCTGCAACTGAGCAAATTTCCGTGTTTTTGGTTTGATTACATTATTGAATACATTTTATTACTATTACGCTATTATTTTTAGTTATTTATTATATTATAATTTATGATTTCATGTTTCAAACTTTATCATTCCTTGGATGTCTACTAGATTCTTTTTTGGACAGATTTAAGTGAGTTATTCCTAAGAATTACAGGCCTACAATATAAAACGCCAAATTTCCATGCATAATAATGTACCGCTTTCAGCACCAAAAATCTGAAATAATCATACCGCTAGGGAGGTTAAACATGTTTTTGTTTATATTTTTGTTTCTTGTGGATTTATTATAATACACATTTCTATATAATTAGGTTTATGACATCATACATGTTTCACTTTTTATGTTCTAAATATTCTTTTTATGTTTTTATGTTCAGGAATGATTACTGCTATTGGCTTATCCAATCTGCAATTTGTAGATATGAATTCATCAAGAAATTTATTTGTCTTGGGCTTTTCCCTGTTTTTTGGATTAGTCCTGCCAAATTATTTGGATGCAAATCCTAACTGCATTGAGACAGGTATGTTAAATTTAATATTTGCTTTATGGAAAATTTCAGCATGATTTTATGCACACACGTTGAGTTATGTTTATATGTTTATTATATACTATTTTTTTGTAATTCAGATTTTTGGCTGTACCATATTTTCATTGCTGCGTTATATACAGAGATTTGTAATTTCTCCCTCTAGTGATTATTTGTATATTGCTGCTGTCATGCAGACTCCCTTTCTTAAAAATAAGTGTGTCTTTATTGTCATTCTAAAAGCACTAGCACTAGCAAAAGTACTCAGGTCCAGATGAACAATAATAAAATCAAGACAAACAAATAAAAAAAAATAACTAATAAGTACATAAACATGTGTATAAACTATAAAATACAAGTGTGAATATAAATATTAAGAGTATTAAATTAACATCAAATTGTTCAATGTGTGCAGCAACTACACGTAAAAATGCAACCAGATGCTTAACCTTTTGCTGACAGCTTAACACATATATGTGGTGGCAAGGAAGGTCGGCTTTAATGCTCAGCCACCACACATGTGTTCATGGTATCAGGAGGTTGTGCACTGAGAGCATACTCATAGTGCTCTCCCAGCACACTGACCGAGCGATCACCGACAGCTCATGGTCAAGGATTCTGATCAAGAGCCAGCAGAATGGGCTCATGATCATGTGTCCTCTGTGTGAGTCAAGAGGTTAACAAGATTGCAATATTATCAATCATAAAGTGCACTACAGTAAAACCTTGTATTGCGAGCATAATTTGTTCCGGAAACATGCTTGTAATCCAAAGCACTTGTATATCAAAACAAATTTTCCCATTCATAAGTCCTTCCGTTTATATTCCATATAAAAAGATTATAGCATAGTGATAGGTTGTGTAACCATAAAATGTCCATCCACAAATGGCAGGCTCCACAAGGGGATTAGAAGCAAAATGCAGCTGGAGCTAGAGAGTATAAAAGAGAAAAGAGGAGCCTCTAAGTGTAGCAATATGGTTATATTTAACCACTTCCCCCTAGGTGGACGTAATATGACGTCCTGGACTTTGAAGGGGGATATCTGAATGATGCCTGCAGCTACAGGCATCATTCAGATATCATCTTTTTGGCCAGCAATTCTATTCACTGTAAGAACAATCATAGTGGCAGTTCAGCCGCTTGTTCGTTCTTACAGGCGGTGGGAGGGGACATCCTTCCCCTTCCACCGCCCTCCGGTGCTTCTCTGGGCTCATCCGTGTGATCAGCGAGCCAGGGAATTAATCCATCACCGCTGGATGTTTACCATAGAGATTTCTGGAGACCAGATGGTCCCCAATCATCTCTATGATCCTCGGAGGCCCGGACGCTCCGTTATGATGTCACATCCTGGCCGGCCTTAGTAAACAAAGCCGTGGACGCGGCTGAAAAGGCCGAGACAGCTCATTTTTTTTTATCTTGATGTTTCCAGCCTGGAGGAGAGATGTGGGGTCTTATTGACCCCACATATCTCCATAAAGAGGACTTGTCACACACTATTCCTATATGTTTACATTCCTTGTAATAGGAACAAAAGTGATTAACCACTTCCCGCCCTGCCTATTGACAAATGATGGCCGGGCGGGTGGTTCATTATCCTGACTGGACGTCAGGATAAGCCGCCGGACACGGGCCGTCACCGACCACGGTAAACAGCCAGTTAAATTGTCTGTTTACCGTATGATCGGCTGTGTATAAGCACAGCCGATCACAAACACATGCCGCTAAGCGGCAGCGTGCCGCAAGTATGTCCAGTGCGCGCCCCCAGAGGCGCGCCCATGTGATCGGGGGGGACGGGTGTCCCTCGGACACAGCACTTCCCCAATCTGTAAACAGCCAATAAAATTGGTTGTTTACCATGTGACCGCCTGTGTCCAATCACAGTCAGTCACAAATGTAAGCAAAAAACAGTAACTATGTGATCCCTGCTTTTTCTCCTCACACACTGATCGTGTGAGGAGAGAGCAGAGCAGGGACCAGTGAGTTTAGTCAGTGTCTGTCTACTGTTCTACTGTCACCTGTATTGTGCACAACACAACCCCCCCCAATAAAGAGGACCTGTCACTAGTACCATCTGGATCTGTCACAGCCCATCTGTCACACAGCCCATCTGTCACACAGGCCCACAAGTACCGCCATCGGTACCGCCACCGGTACCGCCACACAGGCCATCCACCAGTACCGCCACTGGTACCACAAAACAAATCCGCTACCAGTACAGCCATCCGTATCACCCCACAGGCCAGCCACCAGTACCGCCACCAGTACCACTAAACAGATCCACGACCAGTACAGCCATCCGTATCACCAGATCCGCCACCAGTACCTCCATCGGTACTGGCACACAGGCCACCCACCAGTACAGTCACCGGTACCGCTAAACGCAGGTCCACCACCAATACTGCCACCCATAAGTACTGCCATCAGTATAATCACCAGGCCCACCATCATGTCTCAAAGAGTATATACCCCTGAGGAGACTTATGAAATTCTTGCCATGTCGGATGATGAGAGCAGCAGGGAGCTCTCATCAAACTATTCTGGTCCGGAGTATGAGCCATTAGAGGGCAGTGGATCAGAGTCCGATTCAGCTGAGGAAACTGCCCTCCCTCCTAAAAGAATGAGATTAGGACCAAGATCCGAAGACCTGCCCACCACCAGCAGCACCAGACCCCAGGAAGAGGAGCCCAGTACTAGCACTGGAACTACATGCCCAACCCCAAGTATCCTTATCCGGGCCCGGGCCCAGTCCTTCCTTCCTGATGCCCTGGCAAATCCTGTGTGGTTGCCTGCCAACTCAGGGTCTGCAATAATCCCCCAATTTCACCGCACAAACAGGTGTGCAGGTTCACACTACCAATTTTGCCCTATTGGACTACTTTTATTTATTGTATGGTGGACCAAACCAATCTGTATGCAGAACAATTCATTGCTGTCAATCCCACTTCATCTTATGCCCGCATGTTCCATTGGTAACGTCTGACACTGGACGAATTGAAAATATTTTTGGGCCTCACACTGAATATGGGGATTACACAAAAAAATGAACTCAATGGGTATTGGTCCACCCACCCAATCCACCACATGCCCATATACTTAGCTGTCATGTCCAGGACAAGATATGACATGATGATGCTTGTTTTTCCATTTTAGTGACAATTTGCAGTGCCCTCCCGAGATCACCCCAATCATGATAAATTATATAAGATACGCCCCCCCTAATTAATTCCTTTTCCCAGACATTCGCCCTAGTGTTCATCCCAGATAAAAATATCTGTGTGGATTAGTCCCTCATCCATTTCACTGGCCAGCTGCATTTCAAACAGTACATACCCAGCAAGAGATTCAGGTATGGCTTAAAACTTAGCAAGTTGTGTGATCGAGCCACTGGCTATGTGTACTCCTTCAGAATATATGAAGGTAAAGACTCCCAACTCCAGCCCCGTGATTGCCCCACATATATTGGAACTAGTGGGAAGATTGTCGCGGAGCTGGCATACCCCCTCTTTAGAAAAGGATACCACCTATATGTGGATAACTATTATACCAGCCTGCCCCTATTTCGCCAAAAGACAACTCTGGCCCGCAGCACCTTCAAGAAAAAATGGAAAGGGCTTCCCACAAAATCTTCTCACCTAAAAGCTACAAAATGGGGAATCTACCTTCATGAGGAATGAAGAGGTATTGGCCGTGAAGTGGAGGGACAAGAAAGATATCCACATCCTCTCTACTATCCACAATAACATCTCGGTGGAGATCCAAAGAAGACATGGCCCCATTGTAAAGCCCAAGTGTTTCCACGGCTGCAATCTATTCATGGGGGGGGGGTATTTAAATGACCAGATGGTACAGCCCTATTTATCTACCCGAAAGTCCCGTTTTTGGTATAAGAAAGCCGCATTTCACCTTTTTCATATGACCATGTATAATTCGTTTGCCAAAGATCGTCCGAAAATCAATCCCTCACCTACTTCAAATACATTTAAAAATTTATTACTGTCCTCATTTATCAGCAAGGACCCATCCCAGAAAGTATTCACTCTGATAGTGTGAGTCGACTCCACAAGCAACATTATCCCTTCCCCATCCCCCCCACAGAATCCGGAAGAAGACGACAGAAGAGATGCCGTGTATGCTCCAGAGGAGCAGTCAGAAGAGATACCACCTATTATTGCCCTGACTGTCCCTCCCAACCTGGCATGTGCATCGGACATTGTTTCAAAAATTATCATACACAAATCAGATATTAGTTTCCCATATAGACTATAGACTGCCATTTCCCCATTTCAAATACCTGTGTGGACCATTTGCTTGCTACCATGTTAACTGACCCTGGCCTGTTTACCAATGATGTCTTTGCCTGCCGTTTTAAACCACGTTTCTGACTTCCACGTGCACAACCTCGGCCTGTTAATCGACCATGTTTTTGCCTGCCACTTGGACTGATCTTTTGCCATTATACATTAGTACACAGGGGTCTCACATATGTGAGGGGCTCCAGAAAGCATTCTGAGTAGAGAAAACCAGTGTTTGGTTTTATGTGTTCCCAGAACAGGGTCTGGTTTCGCGGAGGCTTCAAAGTGTTTGGGTGGGAGAAGCCTCTACCCCTGTCCTCCTGGCCCTAAACTCGATGGTCCTTCCTGCTGCCTGGACCAACACTTTGGCTGTGCTGACCATATTGCTGCCTGTAATGACCCAGGACTTTATGGACCTTCCTTCCTGCTGCCTGGACCAATACTTTGGCTGTGCTGACCATATTGCTGCCTGTAATGACCCAGGACTATCTGGACCATGTTTCTTCCTGCTGCCTGGACCATTACTTTGGCTTTGCTGACCATGTTGCTGCCTATAATGACCCAGGACTTTCTGGACCATGTTTCTTCCTACTGCCTGGACCAATGCATTGACTGTGTTGACCATATCTCTGCCTGCTGCCTCTACTGACTATGGACAGTATTTTTGCCTTGACATCTCTGCCTGCTACCTGGACCAATGCTTTGGCTGTGCTGACGGTATTTCTACCTGTACTAACTATGGACAATATTTCTGCCTGCTGCTTGGACGATTGCTTTTGCGGTCGCTGACCACATCCTTGCCTGCTGCCTGGACCGATGCTCTCCTCTGTGGACCACTGCGCTACTAAAACCACAGGTAATCTTTTGTTATTTGGTATATACATGCTATGTGTTAGAAATATGAAAGACCTTCAAAAATGTGATTGGTAGTCTGAAAACGGTATGTGTAATTTATGCTCCTAGAATGCCTGGGGGTGCTACTTGGATGTCGGGCCTCTATATGTGGCCAAGCTGTGTAAAAGTCTCACACATGTGGCATTTCTATACTCAGGAGAAATAGCAGAATGTATTTTGGGGTTTCATTTTTGCTATGTAAATGCTGTGTGTTGGAAATATCTTATAAATGGACAACTTTGTGTAAAAAAAATGCGTTTTTATTTTTTTCCACATTTTCCAAAACCTATTAGAAAAAAATGAACCGTTGAAAAGACTCATTATGCCTCATAGATTATACGTTGGGGTGTTAGCTTTCCAAAATGGGGTCATTTTGTGGGTAATTCCATTGTCATGGTGCTCCAGGGCCTTCAAAAGTGTAATAGGTGGTTGAGAAATTAGATGTGTAATTTTTGGTTCTAAAATGCCTGACAGTGCTACTTCAATGTTGGGCCCCTGTATGTGGCCAAGCTGTGTAAAAGTCTAACACATGTGGTATTGTCATACTCAGGAGGAGTAGCAGAATGTATTTTGGGGTGTCATTTTTGCTATGTACATGTTGTGTGTTGGAAATATCTTAGAAATGGACAACTTTGTGTAAAAAAAATGCGTTTTCATTTTTTTCCACATTTTCCAAAAACTTCTTCTAAAAAAACGAACCATTCAAAAGACTCATTATGTCACATAGATTATATGTTGGGGTGTTAGCTTTCCAAAATGGGGTCATTTTGTGGGTAATTCCATTGACCTGGTGCTCCAGGGCCTTTAAAAGTGTAATAGGTGGTTGAGAAACAAGATGTGTAATTTATGCTCCTAGAACACTTGATAGTGCTCCCTGTATGTTGGGCCTCTCTATGTGGCCAAGCTGTGAAAATGTATCACACGTGTGGTATCGCCATACTCAGGAGGAGTAGTAGAATGTGTTTTGGGCTGTAATCTGTGGTATGCATATGCCATGTGAGAGAAATAACCTGTTACAATGACAACTTTGTGGGAAAAAAACAACTTAATTTTGCAAAGAATTGTGGGGAAAAATGAAACCGTGAAAAAACTCACCATACCTCTTACCAAATACCTTGGAATGTCCACTCTCCAAAAAGGGGTCATTTGGGGGGTATTTGTACTTTCCTGGCCTGTTAGTGTCTCAAGAAATGAGATAGGCCGTCAGTACATCAGGTGTGATCAATTTTCAGTGATTTGCACCATAGATTGTAGACTCTAAAGCCTCGTACACACGGGACGATGATCGTGTTCAACATGCCGCACTCACGACCGTTGCATGCAGAATCGATCGTCTGTGGCGGCGCTTTCAACAGTTGAACATACGACGGTCATTCGTGGGAGTTGTATGTGCAGACTAGAAAACTTGGTCGTGTCAACAAGCTCGCATACGACCGTTGGGTCGTGTGTAGAGCAGCTGTGTTCAACAAAGTTGTATTGTGCTAAACACGTATGCGCCAAGTCCGGAACGGGCGGAAGTGTCCGTTCGTGTACAACTAGGCTTCTGTTTCACAGTTGCAGATTCGATTTGATTTCGCCAATTCCATTCAAATAGTGAAATGCCGCGCACATTAGCATCTTTTTCAATGGGATAATAACGAAGATGCACCTTGCTAGTGGTACACATGACACTAATGTCATAAAAGTCAGCTGTACTGTAATGATATTAATAGAATTTGCACTAATTTCAATCTCTTTTCTTCTATTTACCATTTCCTCAATATTATAAGCTCAGAAATATGTGAATTCCTAGAATTGAACATGTTTGTGGTTCTTTGCAATTTGTTTTTTACTTTGATTTTGAATGTAATTGCCCAATTCTAAATTTCCATTTTTTTAAATGAATGTAGGCAAGTATTGTAATTTTAAATATTCTTTATTATAAAATCATAAAGAATATAAATTAAATAATCAGATGAAATTATGTGGAAAGAAAATATAACATCAAACAAAGGTAAGGAGTCAAAACAAATATGGGTAAAATTCCCCAAAAATATAAATAATACAAAATAATATAAAATTAAACAAAAAAAAGCCTCAATGGGGGTACTGCCCATACTCCCCAGACCAGGGTTGTTGGGGGCCTTGGGGATAATACTGCCACTGTGTTTGGTGGTGCTGTGGCAAGGGATGTGATGGGGCAGGTGGTGGTTCTTAAGCTGTGGTGTTCTTAAGCTGGCCCCTCACCCCCTTGACCATCACATCCAGCATTATCTGTTCGGCCATCTGCTTCTGGTCTAAGGTCATTTGGCGTATTTTGGTGGCCACCAGTGCCTCCCGGGTCCTACGGCTACTCCGCCGTCGGGTTAAAAAGTCCCTACGGTCGGTTCAGGATGTCTCCCTGGGGCTACTCCGCCTCCGTAAGCCCCGTGACCACCGGTGGTTTTATGCGGTTTACTGGAATCTGGTCTTCGTCTACCGGCTTGTCTATTACGACCTACACTACCAGTTCCCCCACTCCCCGGTCGAATTCTTGTGGTGTCGAATTCTTGGTGGTGGACGGGGTAGTGTAGGGAACGGTGTCGTGGTGGTTTGTGTCACCGTCATAATAGGGGTTCCGGG